>LQNS02278126.1:11791-32981 GCA_001587735.2 Parhyale hawaiensis | reverse complement strand
GACTGCTATCCGGACCTTTATGGACAGGATGCTGACTCCATACTCCGGGGAATGCTGGCTGAGGGGCCCCGTGGCCAATTTAACAGAGATGCCCTTAAGACCTTCCTTATTAGATGTGACCTCTACAATAACAAGGTGTCTACAAGGTGCTAAAAGTGCTAAAATGGCAGAGGTGCTAAAAAATATGCTAAAATTTGCAAGTAGGTGCTAAATTATTCTGCTACATACAGAAAAGTTTTTTTTTAAGATATACCTTCTGAGACTTCTAGGGCTTGTTGATAACAATAGCTACTTGCTCATCTGCGTTCATACAATGCAAATTAGTTATTCATTACTGATGATATTAAAGCTACGTTTCCCAAGTTATTCATTAGTGTCAGGCGGGGCGATTCCGACCACCCTAAAGATCTGGGGTGATTCCGACCAAAACCTTTTAACCCCTAAAACCTGATTTTACCAAAAATCTGTTTGCACAATCCTAAAGGGCGGACATTGCCCACCATAAAGGTGGTGCAAACAGATTTTGAATAAAATCAGGTTTTAGTGGTTAAAAGGCTTTGGTCGGAATCACCCCAGATCTTTAGGGTGTCGGAATCGCCCCGCCTGACACTAATACAAAAAAGGACTTGGTTATCTGATAACTATATGGGGAGTTGTGGAGGCCACTGGCAGGGTCAGACTAGGTTGCCCGTTCTCTTGTGGGTGAAGGTGCTAAAAAGTACTAAAATCCAACACTAGAATCCCTGTAGACACCTTGAATAAACTGTGATGAACCCTTCACGATAGATACCACCACCAACTATGACCCTCGTTTGCTAAATGCATATACTTTATGTAAAATTAATATTGGCCCCTCCTTGATACTTCCAATTAATGTAAAATGAGACATACTTCGCGCCCTGGAGGCGCACGAGCATGTGGATAACCACAGGAATAGATCGGCGCGATATAGGCATTGTGCCACTGAAGCGCAAGTAAAACCTCTACTACTACTACTGCTCCTACTGATCTTACTTTCGTCTGTTCTTCCTTTTCTTTCCCGACTTGCTGTTTCCATGCGAGTTGATCCTGTGTGGGAACACCGTCGTGCATGGGTTCTCCATTTCTATCGACATACTATATGTCCCTTGTTAGGTCGCCGTTGTTGTGGAAACGGAAATAATAATGTAAGGAGTGAAGTAATTTAGTAGATAAAACGAAGAATTTCTGTCATCAATATTGTTAGGGAAAAATTATCATGTTGCGTGAAAATTACTGCCACGAAGACAACTATCTGATTGTACTTTGGTTGCCATTGTAATAACTTCTTGTTTTGTTTCTTTTCATAATTTTGCAGAGACCCTTAGTGAAGCTGTGAAGATGCTCAAAGGAGAGTATTGTATTAAGGCCATCGATACCCACAACGTTGATAAAGCCATCATCTTCTGCAGGACTAAGTTAGACTGTGATAATCTGGAGCGGTACTTCAATCAGCTGGGTGAGCTTTCCAAGTAATGAATCGCCGGTGTGCATGTCAGTGCTGCCACACAAGGTTATAGGGATGTCAGTTGCCAGATGCGAGTTCATACGCACACCTCATGGGTCAATTATTCTTCAGAAATGCTCGCAATGGATATAGGGATAGCTGATGTGGGTTTGTTTAGTCACCATATATTATGAACAGCATCTCCTTGGGTCCTGCAATTGTTACGTAAGCGCGACATGCGTCTTCAAAACCTCCTATTTTTGCTTTCACTTTGCTGCTGATATATTTTTTTCATATTTTTTTCCAATTACTTTTTATTTTTACTTCTTACCCAAATACAAGAACAGTGTATGGAGGAGACCATTTTTTATGTTCTGCACATTAACGTTTGTCACTATTGCTCAATTTTGTATTCAGTAACTAGAAATTTTGAATTTAGTTATCTAAAGTTTATATCAGCAGGATAAAACTCTCAGTGGACCAAATTATATAGTTACTGCATTAGTTAAATACCCTTTTTAACTGTTCTTTGATAGTACCGCTGTTTATAATAATGTAGATACGAACAGTGTGCTTGCGTGAGAAATAATAATCCTACTGTCCTTGTTTCTGATGGGGGACGCCAGGTGGCGGCGCCCGCAACCTCGCCAACCCGTACTCGTGCGTGTGCCTCCATGGCGACCGCCGCCCCCAGGAACGCAAGAACAATCTGGAGATGTTCAAGCGCGATGAGGTGAAGTTCCTGATCTGCACTGACGTCGCCGCTCGAGGTCTCGACATTACAGGCCTGCCATTTGCCATCAATGTGACGTTGCCTGACGAGAAGAGCAACTACGTGCACAGGATCGGTCGCGTGGGCCGTGCTGAGCACATGGGTCTCGCCATATCGCTGGTGTCGGACGTGCCCGAGAAGGTCTGGTACCATGGCGAGTGGTGCAAGAGCAGGGGCAAGAACTGTTTCAATACGAGACTTACTTCGGAAAATGGATGTTGTATTTGGTATAATGAGCCTCAGGTGGGTGTAATGCTTTCTGCTTATTACATTTTGTATAATTAAATTCGGTGGGGCTGCAGTGCCACCTGCTAATGCGAGAATTGTGCCAGTGAAAATTCGTTAATATCTTTCGTACGAAACTAATCTTGTTTATTAATAAAAAGTAGACTCATATTTGTTGAGGATTGACTTGAAGCTATTAAAGAGACTGATGATTACCTCCACAGAGGAGGTTATGTTTTTGTTGTGTCTGTTATTCTCTTTTTCACCAAAATTGCTCAAAAAGTTGTGGACGGATCTTTAAGAAATGTTCAAGGATTGTTAATTATGTTAACAGTAACAAATGATTAACTTTCGGTGAAAATCCGTTCACCTGCCTATTTTTTCTTGATTCGTAACTCGAAAAGTTATGGACAGATTTTCACGAAATTTATATGAGTTGTTAGGTACATTACAAAGAGTGAATGACCAAATTTTGGGCATGATCTGTACGTTCCTTTGTTAGTTTGTCGCTATGTTTGATTTTATGCATGTTGGCACAATAACTCAAAAATGTTATGGATGGATCTTTATGAAATCTACAGGAGTTGTTAGAAGACATAGATTATAAAATTTTGGCGATGTTCGGTTGGTCTGTTTGTGTGTCTGACTAATGTTTGTCGTAATATTTGTTATCAACAGAACTCAAAAAGTTATGAACGGATCTTCATTTAAATTACAGGTATTATTAATGCTATCAATTGCCACAAATGATTAGATTTTGGTGTTGATACAAAAAAAATCATGGTTTGAGAACCAATTTGAATTTTTCGTTACTGTTGCCTTGCTTGGCGCAGGTATGCGCTCTCAGAGTGCTTTCTAGTTCTTACTATTTAAAGCTGTTGCCATGCTCGTTGGAGCTCTGTGCATGATTTTTTTAAATATGTTTTGTTGGTTTCCCCGCACGTATGCGACTGTATCTGTTCACCATCACTGAAGGCTTGCCTCACTTCGTGCAGTATCTGGCTGACATAGAGGAGCACTTAGGTGTCACCATCCAGTGTGTGGGGAGCGATCTCAAGGTGCCAGTGAACGAGTTTGATGGAAAAGTCGTCTATGGAGAACGCCGCAACAATGCCGGTAAATATACTTTACTGTACTGCTCATTATGCTTAAGGCCACTGCTTACGAAAGCACAAAACGCAAAACGTTCTTTCTAACCCTTCTGATTAGGTACGTTGCGCAGCTGCTGTTGTAGGTAGGTACTTACTTTGCACTTGTAAAGTTTGGAAGGTTCTCTATATTTCTCCTTATGTTCCGCGAGGTGGGCCGCCGAATGGTGTTAAGCGAACCATCCCATGGGACTCCCATCTGCCCCCGTGGGTTAGGGGCCAGGGAAGGGACCCACCGCACGGGTGTTTCTTCTTTCTGTCTTCTGCTCTCTTCGTTCCTTGCTCTGTATCGCATGGTTGAGCGACTCTGTTCGGCCAAAGCGCGTAGGACTATCGGTACTCGCGCCGTATTTACTGTCAGACGTGGTGCACGTGGCTAAGATTATTCTAATAGAACTCGCCTGAGTTAGTTTCTTCTAAACTACACTAGACTAGCTATATAAAATTGGATCGCGGTTATATAGTCTTCATGTCTGATATGGCAGGATAACCCTCAAAATAACAATCCTACCGACTTAGCTACTGTATGTACCACTTTTGGGTTACAAAGCCGGTGCACCAAGGGCGGCTCAGACCCCTATGACCCCAACGATGTGGAACTGCGATTTTTTTTCCCTCAAAATAGAGACCCGTGCAAGTGCATACAAACTCCAACGCTTGAAATCAGCCCGCTTCTGACTTGTGGCCCCCAAAATTACCGACCCGGCGACGAGTTTAGTACCGTGTGTTTAATAAAAGGAATGATTAGGCAATAAGTTTTACGCTTAGTGTGTAGGCAGTGTACAGGTTTTAGTTTGCCCCCAGGGGGTTTGTGTAGGTTACCTTAGCCATTAGCTAGGCCTTCGGGACGGCTGTCTTTCGTGCCCACTTTGCTTCCTTCCCATCTTTTACTCCTACTGATCTTTCTTCAATCTGTTCTTACTCTTCTTTCCCGACTTGGCTGTTCCCATGCGGGTTGATCCTGCGTGGGAACACCCTCGTGCATGGGTTCCACGTATCTATAGTCACACTATGTGTCCCATGCTTCTTCCTCTGTTAGATCGCCGTTGCTGTGGAGACGGAGACTTAAACTACTCAATATAATAATAATGTTTTAGTTTAAATGTAAAATTTACAATGGCTGTAAAAATCGTGGCATGAAGTACGTTGCCTCCACCTACTGTTGCTAACTTGCTTTTAGCAGCTAGTTCTTTGAGAACTGATGAGAGTAAGAACGTGTAACGTGATACAAGGGTTTCTTTAGGTAAGAAAAAAAAAGAAGACATTGAATATTGGGTCTCATAAACATAATAGCTAGGTACCTTGTGTGAAAGTAGAAGAAATTATTTGACAAAAAGTTTGCAGCAGTGCTGAAGACAGTTTTATTTTGAATGGGCCTGCTGTTAAAATTCCCCGTAAACCTGCATCTAGTCTGAAGCCTGGCTCACACGTATGACTTTTGTCGACGCAATCAGCATAGAGCCAACTCAATTCAATTTTGTTCCCGCAGCATTGCTTCAGCTTGCGCATAATCAAACTATTCGAAAAAATGTGACTAATCTCAGACGCAGGTGCCAATTTACTCAGCGGTCAGTGCCAATGATCAACTTTCGACTATCTCTCCTATGTTTAGCGAGTTGAAATTTACACATGTGGAAATTTTAGCCCGCTATTCAAACGCATTATGTTGCAGTCACGATCACGGCGACGTAATCGAATTAAATAAGTTGGTGCTACACTGACAGCGCTCACAAAATCTGCTCATGCGAATCAGACTTCATGTTCAGAGGCAGAGCGCTGAAGTTAATTTTAGAAACAGAGATTCCACTGAAGAACATCACTCCGGCTGTGATATACTTGTTGTTCGGCACCAGTGACGCACGCAGTTACCGCGGCTGTTGATGTATTTCAGGTTCCAATTATCAGACGCACGTGGAACAACTTGCCCCTACGGTGCAGGAGCTGGCGTCCCTGGAGACGGAGGCGCAGCGCGTGTATATCAAGCGGCAGTACGGCAAATGCTACCCGTGGCAGAGGTGATGCGCTCTGCTGCTGCACCTCACCGTAGCGCTTCCTGCGAACAATATATAGCGTCTTTTTCTAACGTTGCCTACAATTGACATTTGTGCATGTATACCAAAGTATACAATCTGTACGCTGCGTGTTACGGATAACCAAAGTCCTGAACGTCTGAGCTGTCCATGGGAAGGTTTGCAGGTTTACGAACTGCAGTCAGTTGTATTAAAGCTGTAGATATAAAAAAAATGTTTGGCACATTTGTCATTTGTTCACTTTCGATTCATTGAACATCTCTGCTCTGTGTTGAGAAGATAATCTTTGTTATTCACCGGTAATAGAAAATGCTACCAATATGCTAGTCCTTAACCTACACATTCGAACTCTACGGGCATAAATCTTCAGATATTTCATTAAAGTTTTTCCGCAATGGTGGTCTCTCAATTTTCCTCCAACTCCAACGTCTCCTTTAGATTTAGGAGCTGCAGGAACGTAAACCCACCCTTCCGGAGCCATAGGGTTAGTTGAAGTTCACCTAGTTACGGGGAGCACCACCCCCAAAGGACCCTGCAGATTAACTTCGCCTTTAGCCTACGGGTCGTTGTCTTTCGTGCCCATTTTACTTCCTTCCGCTTCATACTCCTAATTGGCCTGTTCTTTCCCAACATGCTGTTACCATGCGCGTTGATCCTCTGTGGGAGCGTCTTCGTGCATGGATTCCACATATTTATCAACATACTAAAGGCCCTTCCTTCTTCCTCTGTTAGATCGCCATAGTTGTGAAAACGGTGGCTGCAGTTATTTCATAATTGGTAATAATTAGAGTAATACTCAGTCTAACAGATCGTTACGGACATCAAAAACATGAATACCCATTCTACGAGGGTTAGTCCATTCTTAATGCCTCCTATTTTCAACTCAAAAAAGTTTAAGAGCTAGAAAAACGAAAGTGGCACCATCAACACGAGCGACCTTTTGTACTCCAGAATTTATTTTTTAATGTAGTGACCACTAATATTGTTAAAGTGTGTTTGGTTTCTAGCGCCGCAGGTATCACGCCACTATTTTCAAAGCATTTTTACCTGCAATAAACTAGAGCTTTGATGCCTCGGTCACAAAAGTCAGCGCCTGCTGAGGCACACTCTTTGCTGTATCATAGGGATGACCACATTGTTTCTAGCGCACTGACACCCACATTCAACATTACAAGCATTTCATTCACAGTTATCCGCAGATAAGTTGATAGAGGTGGTCGGGGTGGAAGCCGTGCACCAGTGTCTAGAGCGCACTTTGTCACTCACATCTCTGTCGTCACTCTGACATCGACGAACCATCTCTTAGCTGTGCTGGCATTAACTGAGTTCACATAAAACTTGAGATCACCTGGCTGAAAACCCGAGAAAAAATCGAGACGTTAGCGTGATGCGATTTGAGTCTTGATGCCCTGGTAATACTTTTACTAGGCTACTGCTGGACTATGTCAGGGATTAACATTTATTACGCTAGTGGTGAAACAATTACGACTGGAAATGTCACTATTGCAGTGATCGATAAATAACGCAGTGCATAAATTAAACTGCTATAGCTTACTACTTTAAGAGTGTGTTTCCTTCCTGGCCCTCAATTGCAATTTCGCTAGATCCTTTGAATTGATTTTATTATCTGCCTCCTCTTATGAGGAGGCTGCTGGGCTTCCTGAAGTGCCTAATACCAAAAGAGTGACATCCTTCACAGGGCCGTTACCAGACTTCGAGTGTAGGGGGGGTTACAGAATGTTTATAATAATAAACAATATAATAAACACCTTCGTTTGTTTACATATTTGTATGTTTCGGGTCATGCTCTGAAAGAAATAGGCAAAAAAAATAGGCCAGGTTGCAGATTTTGTAATTAGGTTACGTATTAATGGAGATCGATGACCAGATTTTACAAGATGTATTGGAGCTCATTGAAGATGGCAAAAGTGGGATCCTTATTCCTTTATTTATACCAATGCACTTCTTGCTCGAAACAGTTCTCGGCATCGAAATCATGAAGCTTTTTTGAGGTTCTCTTAGCGCGATTATGGAACCTGATTTTCATAACCTTTTTCTTACATCGATACATATTTTCGTTCGCGTCACTGAAACCTGATGGTAGAAAATAGGTCAGGTTACAGAGGATGGCAAAAGTATATTTCAGTGCAGTTTTTCTTTTTCAACGTTGAAGTTCATTCAATGCAGATACATACAGCTTCTCTAAGCACTCTGTTGCATCGTGCTTCGTACTCTCTTCTGAGGTTTCCTTCATCCGAACTTCAGCTGCCTTGAACTTACGCTGATGCTCTTACTGGCTTGATAACCATCGAAGCAATTAGGAAGATATTCTTCAGTGGTCAGAAAACGGAAAAAGCATATGAGGGTTTCTTCTCAGCAAATAATTTTCACCAGTTTGGGTTCTTCTACCACAGAACAACAATTAACTTGAGGAAAAACTTTCGAGCTATATGACAGTGTCAGTATCCATGATACTGATCGATATTTATCAGGAGACAATATTGACTCTGAACAGTAAAAAAAGATATTGCTTTTCAGCATACTACCGAAATAAAGTTTGGCGCTGCTCAGCCCGAGCATTAATAGGAAAATTTTGATCAATTCTGACCTTGGACCAAAACTCCAAAATTTAACAAGTAATTTTTAACACTTAGGACCTAAGGGGGTTACAGACACCCAAACTCCCCCTCCCCTGCAACGGCACTTCTTCGATCCATTTGCTACTGTCAAATACCCTCTGAAATTGCCTCCTCTGACCCCAAGATATGGAATTTTTTAGAACTTACACCCAAATTTATAGTATCTGAAGATGGGAGAAGACGTCCCGAAATGTCATATTTTTACTTTAGGATTAGTCAGCCTTCTATTTAATAATTGAAATTTGCCTTAGTTTAACTCCTTTTTTTCTGAATCATATTCTTTTCACCGACAAAACCCGGGCAACCTTTGATGGACCAGATGGGTGGAGTAAGGGTTGGGTGCCACCTGGAGGTAACTCACCTTTGCGGCCCCAATAGCCAGCACAGCATGGGGCCACCACAGCCAAGCACGCCAACCACCAACACACATACCCTCGCAAGACCAAAACTCAAGGTTGGAAAGTGTGCCTATGACTATCAAGTTATCACTCAGCACAGTCATACAATAGATCACCCAGGTGGGCATCCAAAGCCCTCTTGAAAGCCTCCAAGTTCTCAGACTCCACAACACCCACCGGCAAAGAGTTCCACACACTCACACTCCTCACATAGAAAACCCAACAGTTCAGTTCTGTCTCGCACCTAGGAATCAGCCGTGGGCTGCTATGACCCCTCAAGCGCTGATCAGGATCACTGACAAAATATTAGTCAAGTCACAAACATCACTCCCAGAGCACAATATTTGACCAAGTCAATACGCAACAACCTGCCTCTAATAGAGTACAGTTCCAGCCTTTTCAATCTATCACGGTATATCATGTCATGTAGACCATCGACTTGTTTTTTTCCAACTTCTCTGTACAGACTCCAGCAACTTTAGGTCAGCTCTATACCCCACCCTCAAAACACATGAGGGACAGTCCAAAATGGGACGGATGTGCATTACATATAAGCTGAGTATGAATTCTTTACTTCGATTTAAGGTAGATCATAGCAGATTACCAGCCAGGCCCGATGCTTTACCCGCAACAGCTCGTACATGCTCATGGAAACGTAACCTACAGTTCCAAAACCACTCCTAGATCCCGTTGCGAGGCAACATACGGTAGAGCTGTGGTCCCCAGATGATACTTCAAGCCAGCACCAAGCTCATCATGTCCCAAAAATCTCCTAGAGAATTGCATCACACCACACTTGTGAGGGTTTAAGGAGAGGTTCCACGATTTACCCACCTCACTGATAGAACTCAAGTCATTCTGTAAGATTTCCATCCCATGCCCCATATCACAAGGCCTGAACTGAAGGTGCTCTCTATTCCATGTGTGATGTAGTTCACATGTAGTAGGAACAGCACCGGACCCAAAACAGAACCCTGAGGGACACCACTCGACATCTCCCTCTCATCGCTGTCAACACCATCAACACAAACACGCATGGTGCGCCTAGTCAAGAAACCTTCAGTCCACCGAACCACTACAGGGTTGACACTCAGAGATCAGAGCTTCATATTCAACACAGCATGCGACACTGTATCAAACGTCTTCGAGAAATCAAAGAGAAGAACATCAACAACAAAACCCCCATGCTCAAAATCGGTCACACCACAATAAAGACAGCAGCTGATCTTCTGTTGATCTTGAACGTCTAAATCCAAACTGATGCGAAAGGAGACCCTCAAACCGCTCCAACTCAGAAACGACAATCCTCTACAGCAACTTGCAGCACATTGAGGTCAAACTCACTGGTCTGTAATCAAGTGACTGATACCTCGAACCACTCTTGAACAGAGGCACACTCCTAGACTGTAACCACTCCCTCGGCAACAGACCCTCAGTCATAGATCTACCAAACAACAGAGCAAGAGGAGCTGTCAAATAATAAGCGCACGCTCGCAGAAAGTGGGAATGAATGCCATCCAGGTCCGCACTGGAGCCAGTGTCGAGGGACAAAACCACTGAACGAACATGCTCCTCACTTATCTCAAAGAGATTCATTTCTCCTTCGTGTGATTGATGGGGGCAGGGGCATTGGGATCCTCACAAACAAATACGGAAGCAAAGCTACAGGCCAAAAATTTCAGCCATTGCCCCGCGATCGTCCACCATACCATCGAGAGAATGCAGAGGACCCACTCTTAAGTCCTCCCCTCTTTATCTTGCGTATATCCATGGTGAGTGTCATCAATGCATAAAACGTCAAAAACAGGGAGGTGGTGTTATGATATGGGCTAGTATCATAGGGGATCGACTTGTAGGTCCGGTTAGAGTACCTGATGGCGTGAAAATTATGCCTGCATCATATTGTGACACGTTAAAGGACGCATTGGTCCCATAGCTGAATGATATACCCCTTTCGTTGCTTCGAAACTTGATTTTCATGCATGATAATGCGCCTTCTCACTCTGCCCGTACTGCCACAGCATTTCTGCACTCTTTGGGGTTCCATGAAGGGAAACTGATGGTTTGGCCACCGTCCACACCAGATCTAAACCCAATTGAAAACTTCTGGGCCCTTCTGAAAAGGGAAATTTAAGCAGATGGAAGGCAGTACAACTCAAAATCTGTTTTGCGGGATGCTGTTGCTGCAGCAGCAAGGGCAGTTTCCCCTTCTGCAATAAAGAAACCAACTGGCTGGATGGATTTCAGGATTATTGAAGTTATCAAACGTCATGGGGTAATGTTGGCAAATAAGACTTTTTTCCGTCATTGTAAACTTTTGAATAATGATTTCTCGTTTAATACATATTTTTCTTATTTATGTTGTTCATTTTTGCTCTTTTGGTGATATAAAACTGAATATTTTGTTTTTCTTTTTAGTCAAAAAGGTATTACCGCCGCTCAGTGAAATTAGTAAAATTGACAAAAAAAAGAAAACAAAATTTTCTAGAACCAGTATGATTAGTCGTTTGAAAATTTACAGCCACGAGAACCATCATAAGTTTAACATTCTGTGAAATTTTCACTGAAATTTATAGCCAAATATGTAGTCGAGATGTGGTCAATTCTGCGATAAAACTGTTATTTCCGTTTCAAGTGTAGCTATGTGAAGATAAACGTGAAACCAATACACGAGGGTGTTTCCAAAGAGGACAAAAGGGCATGGACACAGCAAGTCGGAAAAGGAGAGGAAGAATAGAATAAAGTATTATCAGTAAAGGAATGGCAGTGGAAAGAAGCACAGTGGGCACGAAAGACAGACGTCCCGGAGGCCTAGCTAATGGCTAAAGTAACCTACACGACCCCTGGGGTCGCTGCTCTCTATAACATTGGATGGGCGAATCTAACAAACCTAGCCCTATGGCCTGTGACCCATCCTATGCTCACTGAGGGGGGAAACGCAAAAGAGAAGACAGAAAAACCAGAGAGCACTCTGAGAGCGCATACCTCCGCCAAAGCAAGGCAACGGTAACGGAAAATTCAGATTGGCTCTGAAACCATGAAGTTTTTCGTATCAACACCAAAATCTAATCATTTGCGCCTTTTGATAACAGTATTAACAATTCCTGTTATTTTCATGAAGATCCAGTGATCACTTTTGTAGTTTATGCTGCAAACAAATATGACAAACATAAGTCAAACACAAACAGACCAACCGATCATCACCAAAATTTAATCATTTATCGAATGTCTTTTAGCATGCTGTAAATTTTATCAAGATCCATTCATAACTTTTTCAGTTGATGTGATAACAATCATAAAATCAAACAGCGACAAACAAACAAACGAACGAACAAATAAATCATCCCAAAAATTTGGTCATTTACTCTTTGTATTATACCTAGCAACTCATATGAATTTCATGAAAATCCATCCATTATTTTTCGACTTATGGCCTTAAGTAAAAATAGGCAGAGAGATGAACGGATTTTCACCAAAAATTAAACATCTGTTACTGTAAACATGCCTAACAATCCCTGTAAGTTTCGTAAAGATCCGTCCATAACTTTTTGAGTAATCTCGGTGACAGACAAACACGACGACAAAAACATTACCTCCTTGGCGGAGGTAATGAAATACCATTACGGAGGGTATCTTCGGGGCCCCCTCCACACACGGGTGCAGGTAGGAGTCCCATGGGATGAGACGCTTACTAACAATAGACGGTCGTCTCAAGGAACAGAAGGGGGAAGTATAGAGAACTTATATAAATCTACAAGCTAACCTCGTTAGCAGGAGCTGCGGCCAGCTGTTAAATCTCAAAAATGGCACTGGAGATCACCCAGAGGTGAGTGATGGCCATATCTTCTGGCAAGGATACAGCTCGCCAAAACATAACCCTGAGGGCTGAGACGACACCAGAAGGCAGAACTAATATCCAACAGAGAGGCATCCGCGATACCTGGGCCTCAAGCATCTGCTGGGTGAGGAGTCAGCAACACGCTGTCTAAAGGCGGATTTACACTCGAATCAAAAGAACGTGGTCAACATGGAGAAAGAACACATGCTCGTGATCGATATTTTTCTATTGTTCATACGTAAAGTTGGTTTCACTGGAAGTTTACCGTAGCATATCTACTGTTTTGACGTCCTATTTACACAATTGCTTCTGGCGGCAGTAATAAAAAAAAATTCATCACTTTATTCGACAGCCGTAAGTTTCTTTGAATTCTCCAATGAGCGCGTTTTCAAAAGCAAAAATTATCACCGGCATCCCTGCAGTAGTTGCTTCACTACATTTTACTCTATAGATAAATATACTTTGACAGACAATGTGACGTCATAAGTGATGACTCGCCTGAGGATAAACGATTTACACTTCTTACACATAGCTACTTACATTTCTTTCAAGATCATTGAACACAATAGAGTGACCAATCAAAATTTATTTACACTGCATTTTGTTTAACTTAGAAGCTCACTGAAAAATCAGACGTGTTTCATTCTTCAACCTTGGGCAATTCATCGTCCAACTTTTATTAACTACGCTGGTAGTCAGAGCGAATTCGTTCATTTGACTGTCGTGTGAGCACACCTGCTTCAGTGTAATACATATTCATCCCAAAAACATTAAGGAACAGAATGCCATAATTTTCTCCATTTTTATCCGTGACTCCACTGTAACCCATATACTATGTACAGTACCGCACATTGTTCGCTGTCAGTAGCTTCGACTTGTCGGGTTTCTGGGGTTGACTGCAGCCTATTTCCCCTTACTTGGGTGGAACTCACATTTTTGGCGGCAGTCATCCTTCGCCCACTGACACAGCCACATAACCGCGCTCTGCTCCGAGTCTTTTCCAGCTCGACAGATTGAGTGGCCGCAGCCCTACTGAGTGGCCGCAGCCCTACCTGAGCAGCCGCAGCCCTACCTGAGTAGCCGCAGCCCTACCTGAGTGGCCGCGACAATGCATTATGCCAGCCCATCGCTCGCTCTTCTCATGGATGCGCACCGAGGCTCTTCGGAGGTGAGTCAACTCTTTAGGTTCTCGATATAGTCGGAGTTGACTTTCGAGAGCTGTTCCATGGTGCGGTGCTCCCCCTTTTTTTACAATTACTTTCATTATGATTAGCTAAATTTCTAGCACTTTAGTTACTGCACTTAAGTTTTCGTTATTACTGCACTTACTTGCTCCATTATTACTACATTTACTGCGTGCCCCATTATTACTCCACTTACTACGTGCCCCATTATTACTCCACTTACTACGTGCCCCATTATTACTGCACTTACTACGTGCCCCATAATTAGTGCACTTACTACGTGCCCATAATTACTGAACTTACTACGTGCCCCATAATTACTGCACTTACTACGTGCCNCCATAATTACTGCACTTACTAGGTGCCCCATAATTACTGCACTTACTACGTGCCCCGTCATTACTGCACTTACTACGTGCCCCGTAATTGCTACATTTACTACGTGTCCCGTAATTACTGCACTTACTACGTGCTCCGTAATTACTGCACCTACTACGTGTCCCGTAATTACTGCACTTACGTGTCCCGTAATTACTATTATTAATAACACGAATTTTAGAACAATTACGATTAGTTGATGTGCTGCTGTCCCTTAATGCTCGACAAAAGGGTTCCTTTAACTTGAATTTTCTTTTGAACTTAGATCCTGTAACGAAACTTCATTTTAAGGATCCTAGGGCGCTGTAGCGCATAAAACATCGTAAACGTGATTTCACTGGGGTATTCTATTTAACTCGGACGGTGCTGTTCTTTATAAAACTCCTTATGTTTCCTAAGTAGGCTTGTAGATTATTACTTATAGGTCTCCTATGTTTATCTTTACAGCTTGTTGCCGCAAGCCACACCGAGGAGGCCACTTGCTCTAAGTTCCGACAGCTCCATATGGGCACAGCAGTCCTTTTACCACAAGCTAATTCAACCTCTTATTTATTATGAAATAAAAAACGAAAATTAATGATAAATTTAACTGTACTGATTCACATCAATTTCCTTCCCCCAATATTTTCTATATCATTTTCTACAAAGGAAATCCTTATCCTACAAGACAAAATGGCAGCTTCAGCCCAAGAAAGCTCTAATCCAGCAATTAGAACCATAGTCTGACTAGCCCACGCAGGCGGCTTAGGCGGGGCATGAGAGATTGCGCACGTGTCATATTTCGTACTTAGATAAAAGTGCTTTTTTTTATAATTTACTTCTCCAATAAATATAGAATTATCTTGGGCTGTTTTGGAAGTTACAATTATAATTAAGCATTGAATAATGGCAACAAATTTCTTGAAATTGATAAAATATAACAATGTTTCGGATATGTGGCATAGCAGCATTTGCTGTTATGACACATATCCGTTACTTTCAAGAAATTTGTTACCATTATTCAATGCTTAATTACAATTGTAACTTCCAAAACAGCCCAAGATAATTCTATATTTATTGGAGAAGTAAAATATAAAAAGATCAATTTTATCTAAGTACGAAATATGACACATGCGCAATCTCTCATACCCCGCCTAAGCCGCCTTCGTGGGCTGGTCAGACTATAGTGACGCGAGGCTATAACTTTTTGACCGTAATTAACTAGCAGCACCAGTCATAACAGTGGCTGAGCTGAGCCTATAACATAGGTACCTGAAGGCACAAACGTCTGCCACCAACCAATGTTGCAATACTATAATCTTCTATAATCGAGATTCTGCAAGTTAACGAGCGGCTTGAGCTGATCGGCCAATATTCTGAGGTCGGTAGCCACGGCCTCGTCCACCCTCGTGGTGAGGGCGCTCAACTCCACCATGTGGCTCTTGGTCACACCCTCCAGTCCCTCCTTGCCACTGCCTCCAGCCATCTGTTGGGGCACAGCGTCTGTAATTCGCGAGCTAGGCAATGATAACATAGCAAGTACAGGTAATAATTATCGATGATGCAATGGAGGTAATTGATACCGTCACAACTGCAGCAAAGATATTGGATTTCTTCAAGCATAGAAATTAAAGTGAAAAAGGAAGATGGAGAAAAATCTTACAGTCGTTGACAAGGCATCAGCAATACGAGCACCAAACAGAAAATTAGGTACTTCATGTGCTGGGAAACCCAAGCACAAAGACACGACTGCTGACGGAAGTAACAGGGTACAGAGTTACTTCAATTTTTCTTTAATTTGTTACTGAACGCAGTTAGACTAACATAAGGTTGAAGAACTAATTATTTAAATATACCATTATTAGTAAATACTCGAACACAAATATTAGCAAGTTTAGTATTCAAAAGTAATGGCAACACTCGTAGGTAATGAGTCTATTTTTCGGAATTTTTCAGTTGCAGTAATGATATGCTTGAGCAATAGGTCACTCAAGTAATGAAAGGATTAGGTAAGGCAATTTGCTCGTTGCAGGATCCCTGGATGATGCTAAAAACAAAGGTGTCAATCAAAGTCGAGCGAAGAAAGTTAAGCTTTACAGCTCTTGACTTATCCAGAACTTCAGAAATGCGCAGGCTTCGCCACTTTGGATCGTCTTACAGGTGTTAGCAGCAAGCCGATCGCGTTTGGGATGTCTTTAATGTTTAAACACTATTTTGAGAAGCAATATTGAATTGCTGAGAGTCTCGAAGGCACTAGATTACCAACGGGACAAAGCCAGAAACTCGACTCAGCCAACGCACCGGTCTGAAATTAAGGAAAAGTCAGGTACTGGAGGCTGCAAGGCTAATTTCCCTGGCCAACCAATGACGCTTTTTGGACATTGAGAAAAACAGAGCAAAAACACGCCCCCACCCCAAGCCAGTCAAGAACGAAGATGGAGAATAGAAGCAAGATCTCAGCGCACTCCATAATCGTTTTATGCGATGAAATAAGCACCTATGAGGCACTTAACTTTTCGTGGGTCCCCATTGGATTAAGCGATATCACTAATTGATATTTTCACCCAACATCAACATATAGGAAGTTGACAAGCTGGCAGAGCTGACGCACTTACCTTAAATATCTTGAAAACTGTGACCTTAATCCTGCCTTTCCTCATGATGTAGCCTTTGGAGACATACTCGTGGTCCACCTGCGAAGCACACAACTTATATAGGTAACTTATGACTTTTGTTAACAACGGTAATGCGACGGTTGCTTTCCCCAACACATCTGAATACATTTTATATTTTGATATATCGACACTATCCAAATAACCAGAACCTCGGGTTTTTCTCATGAATGGGCCTGCTGGTCCACTTATTGCCAGCTATCTAGACTAATTTAAAGTAAACCCATCAATGTATAAAGTAAATGGTAAGTACTCACTGCTTGTAACAACGGCATTACTTATAACATTCAGAAAATGGACAAAATGCGTTTGTGGGTTAAACTCGTCCGGTATAGACTATAGTGGCATAACTGAATAGCACGTAAGTATATGTTGAGCAAGCGAGGCACTAGTTTCAATCACGCGTTTCTCCCAACAGAAGCATCTCTCTTAGCTAGTTACAAGAAATTCCGGCTTCCTCGGGGCAATACTCCATACAGTGGAACTCCTATAACACAGAAATATCGCTTCAGTTTCGAGAAGACAATCTCTACAGTACTGTACATCTATTTTTTCTACATTCGTAAAACGGTTCATATAGCTTGCAACATTATAGAAAACCATAATGTTGTATTGTCTTGGCACTTACTGTCGCACCACACCATTCTGCTAGCTTCTCAACATGGCGTCGTCTACTGCCACACTCTCAGCAGTTGGGGCTCAATACTGTCTACGGTTCTACATTTTCAGTTGCAGGAACTTTCTCTGTTTCGAGATTATCAGTTTGAGGAGTTACATTACACTAGGTACGTTTTAGGCTTAATGTGTGCGGATAATATTAAACGTATAGCTTACGTTTACATTATAATGTCCAAATTCAACGTGCTTGTAAATATAGCAGGCACTGTTCCTATGGTCACGTATATGAGGCAACTGACCACCAATTAGTAACTAGCATACCAAAGCGGCAGTGAAGCCACTATCTAAATACGTCATTTGTGGCCATCCTGCAAGTGATTCCCAGCAATCTCTTAGCTTTTCTGACCAATTTTTAATGCGATTCCCGTAGCGATACGTTAATTGTGCTCCGTGATTATTGCAGCAACTTCATTTCCTTCCAAATGTATTTAACACGTTGCCTGCAGTTGATGTTTGCGTGCGTTTATCACCTCACTGTCGCAAAAATCTTAAGCAACTTATTTGATGACGACAAGGATATAGTGAGCTGTGTTACAGAATACCGGAAAATCGTATTAAATTTCCGATAGGGCATTGAATTTGAAGTACATGTGTCGGTACACATGGCATTTGTGCAAGTTATTACAATAGGTATTGGATAGTTTAAGCCTCCCATCCCACAACAATGGCGATCTGACAGAGGAAGAAATCAGTGACATGTGGTACGTCATTTATAGAAAGGTGGAACCAAACCACGAAGGGGTACATAGACCGAATCAATGCGCATGGGAATAGTTAGTTGGGAACGAAATGAAAGAATAGAAAATTGCAAGTGGGAGCATGATAACGGAACGGAGCACGATAGAATGACATCCCGAACGCCTAGCTAAAGTTAAATAACCTATGGAGTCCCTACATTAAACAAATGCACAACCAACCCTAGAGTGACAGCCGCTGACCGCCGCTTAATTTTTCCAAGAGATACACAGCGTAGTAATAGTTAACGCAGGAAGAATGCCATTCAGAGTTTACCCCCATAGGCATGTGACATGTATTCTGTGATATCGTGCACAAACATAGGCGCGCCACACCACAGTGTGTTGCTGCTCCAGCGCTGCCCAATCTCGGCTTTGAGCCGCTTGCAAACTTTCTGTAGGTAAAGACGTTCCGTGGCACGTGCAATGCTTCTGAGAAGGTTAGCAGCGCTGGGGCAGATGTTAGCACAAAAGTAATAAGGAGTCAAAGAGAGGAGTGTGACCAAAACAAAGCGATGCGTAACGTTACAGTCAATGCGGGCAGTCGACATTCTCATGGTGGAGAATCCCGACTGACTGTGCCGTCACGCAAGGGTTTGGTTTGATCACGTGCCGCTAATAGCTAACTCATTTCTCGCTTTTTCTATGCTAAGCAATACCAAGCTTATATAGACCCGTTACCTTGGCTCCCAGTTCGTGCAGGAAGTCGCAGATGTTGGAGCTGACGGGCACATCGAGGCAGTTCCGTAGCAGCGCAGGGCGATTGCCTGGGGCACGGATGCGGCAAGATCAATGGAAAAGATAACTAATCTAAGGGCTAATTATGAGGTCATTGCTGTCAGTCGTGCAACCCAACAGTGCGAGTAAACAATGGATAATACATACGAGTGCTGGAATTTTACACGAGTATACTGGCCAATCCCCATACCATAATATAAACCCATCCCATGTCCTATGAGGAGAGCTATACAGCTACAGCTGCAGCCGCGCGGCGCTCAGGAATGCTGCATTAGCACTCAAGGTTGCTGGTGCGCGTCCTCTAACTAGACAGGCAAGCTCTCATTATGCTTGCAGTGCTCAATCAGCATCTACCGTAGTGCCCGGAAGCAGCTGTAGGACTACTAGCCATAACCAGAAATTGAGATGCTCAGGAGGTAGCAAGTAGTCAAGATGAGAGCCTTCCTTTGCTGGCGCCACAGCTGACGATTTGTGGTCAACTGCAGCCGTATCTTTACAGACAGTTCTGCACAGCGACAAATCAGCACGCGACTGTTTAGTGCGAAGACCGATACATGGGCTGAGAGGAATAATGAAAAAGGTTAGGATTAAGGTTCTTAGGTTAGATAGCAGTTATGGTCCGTGGTTTACGTCTCCGTTTCCGCACGAAGACGATGTCGCAGAGGAAGAGAGAAGGGGCATATAGTACGTCGATATTAGATAGACACGTGGAACTCATTCACGACGGTCTATCACACACAGGATCAAGGCGCATGGGACTGTAAGTCGGGAAAGAAGAGGAAGAACTGAACAAAGAAAAATTGAATCAGTAGGAGTATGAAATCAGGAAGGAAGAAAAGGGAGCACGAAAAACAGACATCACGAAGGCCTAGCTAATGGCTGAGGCAACTAGGTTAGCTTAGCTTAGTTTTGACTAGGTTAGGTTGGGTTAAGTTAAATGCAATTCTATTAAGTTTAATGATATCAGTAGAATTGCATCTAAATTAACCCAACATCTACCGAAATATCTCTAAGAGCAAAATTTCTGACGATGATATTACGATTATACAGTAACACTAAGGAACATATTTTCTTTGAAAAATGTCTTTTAATTTTTGTACTTGCTCTACTGATAATAAAAAAGCTACGTCTCCCAAGAGGAGAATCTAATGTTTAATAATTACCTAAATATATGATGGAATTAACTGGGAGTGCAAAATTTTTTCTGTACTGACTTATCCTTACCTCAATCCAAGTTACTTAGAACAAGGGTTGAGGAGTCGGATGTTGAAGGTCTGACTCCGACTCCTGGCCCTCCAGAATATCCGACTCCGGGTCCTCAAGATTTGCCAACTCCAAGTCCAACAATTATTTAGCTAATGTAAATGGTAAACAAGTCCAAATAATTTTAACCAATATATAGCTACCGTACACACACATTAAGCTAAAGATAATACTTTTGTACATTTACAATGATATTTTGCATCATTAGCACCATTTGGGACATTAAATTTTATATATTCATAATTCAGTAATGATAATTATAATTAGCTAGCTACCATGCAGAAAACCTGTATATAGGGCAGGCTGGGGTGAAATTGTGGTCTTTTTTCTCATGCCTAACGTTTTTGTTTCGAGAAGATTTTCGCTGTGATTATTCCATGTCATGGTGCAGAAATTAGGCTGTCAAATTGTATCAAGTAGCTTAATTGGCATTGGCATTAGACTATATAGTTATTGCATCATCAATCAATCAACTTTATTAGGAACTCACAGGGGTGGTACAATAGTTATATTAAACATAGCTTATCACTAGACTTAAGTTAAATACAGAGAGCGCTTGACAGCCGTAGTACACGTTACACTGCATTCCGGCTCATTGTTTGGCCTCTGTTTGGTAAGAGTATGCGCTGCCATCGGCTATAGACTACATATTTGACAGTCTGTAGCAAGGGCCATCGCAGACCACGTTTAACAGCGAATTAGCTGATTTTTCTATCGTGTATTGGAGACTGAAAGCACATTTCCTTGTTCTGACCTTCAGACAGTCAGTATACTTATGAGCAAATATCACACTAGCACTAGCTATACGACCTAGGTACATATATAAGCCGGCGAAATATGTCATTATAAGCCACACGTAGGCGCCCAATGGTCTGCTCAAAGTTCGACCAAAGCGAGTTACAGTACATAGGGTAACAATAGCTACAAAACAACAGACACTTGACCTCTTCAGAGCAGTGACTAAATTTCCTCACTAGCATGTTGCCCACTGCGTGTAGCTTCCGAGTTTCTTTCTCTATGTCCTGGTTATCACGAAAATCATCAGTGAT
>LQNS02278125.1:43887350-43897844 GCA_001587735.2 Parhyale hawaiensis | reverse complement strand
GAAAAAAAAAAAAAAAAAAAAAAAATTCAAAAAGGAACATAATGATTAATACCTATTCCCACGTTTGAAACGCTTACAGAAGGAATCAGACTGACAAAAACTGTCGCGATTTGAATAAGAATTCCCACTTGTAAAGTGGATCATATGTAAATGACAGAAGGACCCCCTGTGGTAAGTCCTGTACGGCGTCAGGGAGCTGGAGGTGAGAAAATAAATATATTCCCATTATTTCATAAACTAAGGAGTAAATCAAAAAAGTTGTAGGAACAAAATGCGTTTCTTTTTAAAAAATACGAATACTGTGCAAATTTCAGAACAATTGGTCTAAAATCAATAATTTTGACCCACCATGCCCCCCTAAAGGGACATGGTGGGGGGACCCTTTTTAGGGGTTACAAAGACCGTAACGCCATAATAAGTTGGGACACATTTTCCCACTACCTAAAGACTCTTTTTCAGCAAAAAGACAAAAATTCATAGTTTTGACCAAAATCGCTGGGTTTATCCCTCTAAGCCTTCCTGCTAAGTAAGCAAGTTCCTTGCATCCACCGACTAATCAGTCATATGAACCGCTGTGAGGGTGCTGACCTTTGCCACAAATAGGGGAGGTCGGGAGACGCAAATCTGGCGCTTAGGAGTCTCCCATGGGTAACGCCATAGTTCTTCACAACTTGTGATGGACTGCATCTGTATACTCCTCGGGAGACGGTTGTCCTCCATCTCCAGCTCAAATCAGTGCTGGTGGGTCTCCCAGTCGGATTGGTGTACTATACTCAATTCAGTTGTGGTATACTCTCTGATATGTGAGTAGGTATTTAATTCCGTGTGTAGATGAGCTCTAATTGAGATCATCACCCCTACTTCGTTGTGAGAGCTAACTACAGTGCAGAGTAGTAGGTATGTACAGGTTACAGTGCTGGATGGTGAAGAAATGTTAAGATCTTCTTGTTTATTTACATCCTAATATGCAAGACTTATGAGACATGAACCAAGAATAAGTACCTACCTAGCGGTAGCAAGCATGCTACTTGATAGACGTAGACAACAAGGTACGAGGTCTGCATCTGAATAAGTGCTACATGCAGAATGCTGTAGACCATGCTAAGTACCGAATGAACAGATGCTTGATAGCACAAGCACCCTCAATATCCGATGTAGCCGGCCTCATTTGAAACGCCAGCATGATTCCGCCGGAATTGGGTCGGAGGTCCAATTGAGTCCGATGCTTAACTACCGTATCTCTGTTTATGAGACCAGCAATTGGCAGCAAATAATTCCCAAACTCTGGTTACAAAAATTTTGAAAGACAATGTCTACAGATATAGGTTCTGGCCGGAAGGTCCCAAATAATGTTGGCTGTCACTTACATTAGCAATGTTGGTAAGCGAACACATTTAGCATGGGAAAAAATATCCGACCATTTTGCCTTCTTATCAGAGTGAGTCTGACCTGTAGACGATGGTCGTATCCGCCAACATAAATTCGAATAATACAAAGAATGCGTCTACACATTTGAATGTTCAAGCTAACACATTAGAACGTTGTATGTGCAAAACGCATATATAACAAGTGGTCAAATTAACTTTCTTACAATATTATCACACTGATTTAGTTCCCCAGGAACCTCGCGTGCATATACTTTCGCTGAAAGTCTCACTCCCAGGAGCTGTCAGCACACTTTCACCAATAGGTGTCGATCGTTCCATGAAAACCCTACCTTGCGACACACCTGCATGCTTAACCTGCCGCAGTTAGATGCTACGAACTCCTTACAATGCATCGAGGAGCAATGCACTAGAGCAACCGCCCATCGTGCTCCTTGGGTCTGGTATTTCAATATAAACCGTGACCTCAGTGTAATGGGGGATCACCTATACCGTGGCCTACAGTAGAACAATCTCTCCTTCATTGGCCCAGGAGGACGCAGGGAGCTTACTTTAGCCTAGAATACGACGTAAATCTCGTCAACGTATTCTTACAACGACTCAGACTAACGACTCAAACACAGTGCACGTGTACAATGCCTCCTTCCAACTATGGAGACCTCCTACGTACATTTAGAGGTCCTTAAACTGACTACCAACAAAGAAATCACCATGTTTTACATCTTGGGATTTGCAAATTCATTGCAATCAGACGAAGTCCCTAGATCCTTGGTCTAAGGACTGTTCGCAATAGCTCAACCCTTCAAGAAAGTCATACCTCAAGGTCCCATCGAGGTCTCCGTCCCTTTCTATTAAAAGAACCACTTCCTCTCTGCTCATGCCAATCGTTCTAAATTTCACACAGCCTAAATCATCCCAACTGTGAGGCGACACAACTCCTGCACACCTTTGATCCGAGTGCCTCGCGAGCTAGGTACTAATGTCTAAGTGAAGGGTCCACTCTTTGCCATTGCTTTTTTTTCCCTAGGATGAGAATCCTTTTGCACTAATTCCAAATACTGCTTTCGGCTACCTAATGCCATAATGCCTCTGCATTACCACACTAGCACAGGTATAAAGCAAATCCTACTCCCACGTAACCGCCAAATAGCAAGCCCAACTTGTGGTAAGCTCTAGTTACCAACCTTGGCTAATCATAGCCACTATGCTTCTGCTTCATGCTCTCCAAGCTAAAGCATATAATCTAATACTACCTATCTACAACCTATTACCGAGACTAGTGCATTACATAACAACTCAAGAATACAGCGTAGCTATATATAGTTGGAACATACTTTGGATTTCCATAAGGCACTTATTATCTACTGCCTCCCAATCTGCCTGGTTGCTCTATCTGCCTGAATTTAAGTAGGCCTACACGTTCAGGCAGTCTACAATCAGGGTGCTGGAATATATCATATTAGGCCCTACCCACCTATAGCTACCTATTAAACTTGACACTGGACGCCTCCCACCTCCCCTGTCGCGACCAGCTGATGCGAGGGCATACGGTGATATGGGCTAGCTCACCCTCCATGCAACTACCAGCTAGGTGGGCTGGACGCCACCTGGCTGACGGCTTCGCCGCCTTGCCAGCCACCATGGCGCCTGAATGAGCTCCAGCGCCTACGACTTGTCACAAGTACAATATTAGCTACAAAGCAAACAAGCTTGTTCGGCTGAGTCCTCACAAATGCACTGTAATTCGTGCCCTATCAGGCCAGGGATTACTCGATTCCAACACATCTGGGTTTCCTAGACAGAAGACGATCACAGCTAAACCCCTGTCTTTTATGAAAAAAACAAAGAAAAATTGGATAGAGCCATGTCTCAAAACATAGCGAGGGCCCGATCGGCTTACATAGCTAGGAAGGTAAGTAGCTACATAGCTACCATATTATCTCATTCATTTCAGAGTAGGTATGAATTGAACACAAGCATTTAGTAACTTACTCCAAACTGAAACTAAGCAAATGAACTATAGAAATAAATTGGCTTTTCACTGCATACCTAAAACAGAGTAAACATGTGATTACCATATCTATATACAAAAAATTAAAGAGTAAGAATATTGGATAAAGTTTCTAGAAAATTTGTTACAGCACCATAGAGGCCATATGATGCAGACTATTTTGTAATAAATGCTCACCAGAAAAATCCTTTAGAATGAAGCAAATTTCTTGATCATGGAATGTTTCGGGCAGGGAGTCAGCATGGTCACAAAGTCCTCGCAGTCTGTTGAGCAGCACTGTCACCGACAGATCCAACACACTGCCTGTGTATGTTATCAAATAGGCTATTTAGAAAATGGATAGGGTATTGCAACGAATTTTTCTCAGTGGCGAGCGAAGATAGAACACCTCTGTTGGTAGCCCCAGACCCGCGACAGCGCCCAACTCTGGGGGCGTCTAAAAGGTAGTTTAGACTGTTTTGAGGTGAAACCCTCATTGTAGACAGCTTTCGGTGTCCTATCTGTTTTTTTAGGACCCATCCACTTCAGAAGTCCAGCAGCAACACTCCTCATCTTGGCACGCCGAGCGCACTAATACATCAACTTCACCCTAGGCAATGGAACTGAAGAGGCTGTGGGTTTGTTTGATCCTCCAGAGGTGCTGTGTCTTTGCTCGCCACTGAGAAAAATTCGTTGCAACACTATGCATTCTCAGTGACTCGCTCCGACAGAATACTTCTGTCAGTAGTACTTGGCATGCACACGACGCAGCAGGGAGGGGTTTCATGGCCCCCCTGAGTTGCTGGTGTGAAGGATCCTGATCTGAACTATTTTATTCCCTTTCTTCTTTGTTGATTTTTCCTTCAGACAATCCAGCTGTTTCAACATTGGCCGGCTAGTGACTGTAAGTCATCTCTAACCTTGGGGGTACTTGGCAACCATCTTCAGTGAGTTGCTATACCCCTAACCTTCTATCAAACGATAGATAATAAATAACAAACGGCCAGTACTGGATTGTCCCAGAACAAGTCTATGGAGCAAAACCCTGTTAGGACAATACTGTTCTAATCCGAGTTTTTGCTTAATTCAATCTTACCTGAAGGTTCTGGAGATATTAGCCAGTGAGCAGAATTGCTTGTAACTCAGACCTCTTGAACCCCTTCAAGAATACGGCTTTTTGCCTGGTTCCTTGTAGACACGGAAGGGCTTTCGAGTCCTTTCTGAATCCCGCTTCAAGTTCATTGTGAAAACTGACCAACTGTAGCAGTGGTCAATTTCCGAGAGCGCTGACTTTTCAGCTTGAGCTGCGTACCATCGCCCCACCTTCCATACCTCGTTAACCGGTCTCTTCCCAGGACGACTATCTGCTGTAAACCAGAATTACTCTGGGGTAGTCTTCCACAGCGTTGTATCTGCCGTTAGGCTGAAATTTCTCCACTGAGGATCTTGGATCCTTGGTTCTTGACGGAGGAGCCCGTAGAGGCTTAAATCCTCTATCCACACTAACCAGCCTCCTGGACTGTCTGCTTGGTGGAGCAGTTCAAGTCAAGTAATAACGCTTCCTATTTCCAGGAAGCTCACACTTCCATTACAGGAAGTTCCATAAGTAGATACCATTTCCACTGAGATGACTGAGGAGGGAGTCACCTTCAAGGGTTGGAAGCCCTAGCCTCTGAAGTCCGTTAGACGCTAGTCAGGGGAAGTACCATTCCCTTGTGGTAGTTGAGGACGCTTTCTTGCAACTCCGGTGCTTTCTACCGTCGTAGAAAAGCAAACCTTGACAGAACCCTCAGGGAGGTTCCGGTACTGACCTTAATTACTCTATGGTTAAGCAAGCTTTCCCCTTCAGACAAGGTTAAGAGGAACCTTTCGATGAGGACCTTGTGAGTAGGTAGAAAGTACACCATTTGGACTTCGGCCCTGAAGACCTGAGCCTATTTGAGACTCCGGTGTTGGACCAAACGGAATCTTAGTCAGCTCGTTTGAGAGGAGATTTTCTCCGATTATCCGGAACAGAGGCACCTGCCACTCCAGGCTTCTAAGTCCAGTTTCCTCCTAGTGACAGATCCACTAGCTAAGCCTATTACCATTTTGTTTTAATATATATCTATACTGTAGCTTTCAGCTGCTACCCAGCTCGAACCTGACTGGGTAGACGTCCACTTGGCGGCTCTGGCTTAAGGTTATAGTCGCTCCGTCTCAGGAGGAGCAGAATTAACTTGCTCTTAGAGTGCCCCGTTCCGAACTGGAGGGAAGTCCTCGTCTATACTAATTGGCTTGGACCGAAACCAAAGGGGCCCCTGGCTTAATCTGCCGCACTTTGACTAGGGACGTTTTCTTACCCTAGTAGAGCAACTCCTTAACATAGGCAGGGAACACCTATGTCGCAGCCTTGCCTGGCCCCTCCGGATGTAGTTGAATACTTAGCTAGGTCTGTAAGACTGAGTTTAAGCAGGATCAATCTGGGAAACTAGGGTTTCCCAGTTATCTTCAAGCTAGGGAATAAACCTCCTGCTGGACTTAGCGTATCTTACACTAGTTTACTTTTCCCTAGAAAACTACGCTCGGGGGAGAACTAAGGTTCCTCTATGGTGAAACCTCACTGAGAACTAAACGGCGTTTTCTAACGCAGTCTCCCGGCAGTTTCAACTGTACTACTATCGGACACCTACTAGTAGTTCCTCTTCAGGATCTTATGCTGATATTAGCTGAACATCTTCTGCTTGTTGGGTGGGCATAGCTCTGCCCAGCCAACTAGGTCTGCAAGAATATTCCCAATGAAGTTAGGGTAGCCCCTAAGTAGACTAGGATTATCTTGGAAAGTTGAAAGTTTTGTAAAAATTCTTCTTCTGAGGTCTCTGGAATAACCTGAAGCTTTGGAATTTTGCGTGGCCTTGTGCTGACTATGGTTCAAGAGCAGTTTCTGAGAGTTAGAAAGGTTGAACTTTTATAACTCTCTGCCCTTTCCTCAAGGAAAATCCGATTACAGGGGGGATTCCTTCCCAGTGAGCGGACCAGAGAGACATCCGACCAAAATCTGAACTCCTGAAAATTCTAAAATTCCATCCTATGTCTCCTGCAGAGCTAAGGGTAAGGGACAAAGCTCATTGCTAAATCCGGATGGATTAGTTACTAATCTACCATCTCTAGTCCTAGGACTTAAGATAGCTCTCCGCCCATCAAATTTTCTTTCTGGGCTTCGGAAGCAAGGGACGTACAAAGCAATCTGTTCTCACACTTATAAGGATCTTAATCCTTGGGTGAACCAGGATTATTGAAACCTCAAGACTATGATTTGACTTCTCAAAGCTATAGTAAGGTTCTGTCTATCCTCCTCTGTCGGCTGTCAGGCACCCCGTCCTAGATGGATGACCTTCTATTGGTTGCTGACCTTCTACAGCCGGAACTGTTGTAACTGATGTAAGCTAGCAGTAGCCCTCTGAGCAATAGCAGAGATTATCGGGAATAGGTAGAGGATGATGGCCATTAGCCATGTCAGCTACTGTCAGGATTCTCCCTCCGTCGAATATCCACTGCGTGCCGCTCTCAAGTTATTCTTAACTACCTTGCCGCTCTAAAGTTATTCTTAACTACCTTCTCAAGAGAAGGGGAGGTGCCAATTTAGGGCACAACCGTATCTCTGGACCAGACCCTATCAGCTGGTTTTGATCACTTCCTGAGGGAGAGACTGAATAGCGAACCCTCCTCAGGAGACCCTCTGTCATGTTCTCTTGGAAGACGAATCTATAATCTCCGTAAGGATAATCTCGTCCTATCTTCCTCGTTCTCTGTGACCTAGGATCCATTATCCACAGGACTAGACGAGGATAAGGTAAAAGAAGGCGTCAGTCTTTGTCAAGGCATAACCTGCTTCAATAACTGAGTTGAAAAGGGTCCGGAACCACTCTCCCTTCCAGGAGCCTGGTTTCTGAACCACCCCAAAGAGGGAGAATACTACTAGCTCTATTTATGCTCATTATGCCAACTCGGTCTATCCTCTCAGCCTTCTTCGAGACAGAACAGAGTTTAATAAAGAGTGGGGATAACTGTCCCCGGCCCTAGATGTTGATTAATCATCTTGGAAGTTATTGACTTCCCCAGGGGTAACCTGAGCTAGCCAGTGGCAATCTTACGAAATTGTCTACTGGCATATCTCCTTTGCCTGGGCTTGTGACAAACCAGAGTCCCCTCACAGCACTACTCTAACCCAGAGACCAGCCTACACTCAGGGCTTGGCCATCCGTCTCCATCCAGCATAGTGACCCGGGTTCCACCATAGATGCGCATCTGTTTCCTGCTACGGACCTGAGATCCTTGACCTTCTCTCAGGGAAGGGGTCATTCCTAAAGGTGCCCTCAGCAAGGAAAATGACTTCCTGTTGCTCTCATAGCATGTTACTATTATAAAGCTGCAAGAGTGTTATATCAATAGTTAATATTAACTGGAGGAAGCTTCTTTTCAGGAAGATCCGCTGGCGTTGTGGTAGGCTACTCATTATGCCCACCAATACTGGAGTTTGTGGCCGAATTTATCCAATAGGAAGAGCCTGAGGTAAGTATCCCTGCAGGGAGCTCGTAAACAGGACTACTCAGCACCTCTGGGGTCAAAAACGTCCGGTACGGTACCATACTCCTGGGCGAAACATATGCCGGTAAAAGGACTCCCGCGAGGAAGTCCCTATCTGATTTGCTGCTCGAGAAGGAAGCCAGATTAGAGCCTAGCCTCGCGTCCGATTTTCGGGTCCCCGTCAACCTCTGACTGGGGTTTAAACTGCTTATCAACGGAACAACTCTTGTTCCGAACTGGAGCTTCCTTCTAGAAACCAAAACTGCATCCCTCACAGGAAGCAAACCCTGAATCTACAACCATATGTGGTTGAAGGTTGGATTTCTTACTTAAGGATAGGCAGAAGAGTGCCTACCGAGCTCTGTTCTTAGACCTTCCTGAGGAGGGCTCCCAACTTGGCTAAGAAAAGAATCAGTTCCACTAAGGCTTCAAGGGCCCCCTTAAGTAAGGTCCAAGTGTAGGACACACTGGACCGATATTCAATGCTGGGAGTTCAGAAGACAGTTTAATTCACCCTTATTTCAAGGAAACTCAGAACTGGAGGAATTTCCCACTGCTTTGATTCCAGCCTTGGGGCCACTGCGGCTACGTTGATCTAATTGCCGAACAAAGTCAAGGACCTTGGCATTGACTGTCTTAGGCATACTGTCTTTCTAGATTTCAGGGTGGAGTCTTCCCAAGACTAAACCCTCCAGGTCCTGGAAAGCAGACTCAGTTGGAGACTGTGTTATTTAACAGGGGCCATTCAGCCGCAGAACTCTGGTATCCAACCTATGGTACATCAACCCTCTAACCACCGTAGCAGAGGCAATGATTTGCCCAAGCAAATACAACTCATTCTTGTCTTCAACTGAACATTTCCCTCCGGAGAGGAGGGTCAACAGCTCACACGTAACTCGTGTTGAGGCTCCGAAAGTTTGGAGAATTCTGGATATAACTTCCAAAGGAGCTTGAACAAAAACTATCAGCCTAGCAATCTTATATAGGAGCTCAAGAGACTATGAGCCGCAGTCTCTTCCGATGTCCCCTGAAAATTCACCATGAAGTTTTGGCCGCTGAAGGTCCTTAGGAGACCTGAGCTAAAATCTCCAAGCAGAAACTGCTCAAAGGAAAACTATTATTGGACCTTGATACAAAGCACTGATGTAGAGTCCAAACAATCCTAAAGGAACCTGTGCCCATGTGTCTGTGGAGGATAAAGTCAAAGCTAGGCCCTCCCGAACTGCTTATATCTCACCCGACTGTATACATTCGGAGCAATATCACCTGTCGGTTGATAATTGTTCGTTTATCTGTGCACCACAGGGATATTGCCTCCTGCGGCTGAGTCCAGCAGGACCACACAAAAAGGTCACAACCTTCAAAGGTAGCCTTTTGTTAGAGCTAAGTCCATAATCATAACTGCAGTGCTTCTGCAAAATTTCTACCTCTTTGTTTCCCGGGATTATAACCCGTCTGGTTCTAAGGGGGATACACTCAGTCCCGAAGGATGACCCCCCCTATTTGACTAAATTCAAAACAGGTCGCTAGATATCTACCCCAGCCTGCAGTGGAAGTCGCAATCACTGATACAAGGCCAGAGATGTTTCCTTACAGGACTCTAATAAGTCCAAACCTCCTCTGTAGGGGTAGGGAATATTAACTTCCGATCCTCGGTAAAGCTGGTGAAGTCGCATTGACCTACAGATCTTAGACTTAGTCACAAAACCAAGTGGTCACTCTTGTACTCCCATAGTGGAGCAAGAGTGCATCTTCAGGTTTTTTTTTTTTTTTTGACTTGGCTAAATTTGTGAGGTATTGCTGTTGCGTAAGTATAAGAGCAGACTCCCCAGTAGTTCTTCGTAAATTGGCTTAGCATGTGTGTGAAGACTGTTGTATTCTCATCAGGCAATTTATACTTACACTAGTGGACCTCTGTGTGAAAAAATTCACACAATAATACATGTATGTATGTATTTGCTTAACATAGGCTGGTGCGGAATTGTCTTTTCTTTGACTTGCTTCTTCTTCATCACAAGAAATTTGTGATGACACTTCTTCATTAATTGTACTTTCATTACTAAATTACACAGATAGGAAAACGCTACGACGGCCAACTCAAATTATGGTATGAGATGCAGGCTTTCTACTGAGCAGTACACTTCAATTCATCTTCAGCACACTCCCTCACTTCCTTAGATGACATGCAAAAAAAAACTATTAGTAAGCACTGAAACATCATTGATTTCATTTACGCTGCGTATCCAGAATACACAGTGACATAGTTTCAGCGTAACAAAATTTGTGCGTTCAAGATGTCGGAATAAATACTTATTACGTCTACTGCACCGGAAAAAATTGGTACCTCTACGTTTCGCTGATTTCTACTAAATGCGTACACCGTAAGCCAATAGAAAATATAATTTTGATCTAGAGAAAATACAGTAGTTAGAATGTTCCAATGAATACTTTTGCAGTGGCGAGCGGTAGGCATAGTACCTCTGTCGTTAGCCCGCAACTCACACCGCCAATCGGCGACTCCAGTTCAGGAGGACAGTTCAGAGTCGTCACACT
>LQNS02278125.1:43852760-43865504 GCA_001587735.2 Parhyale hawaiensis | reverse complement strand
GTTTAAAAATCGTCTTGACGTATATTGGGAGAGACATCCTCCGCAACTAAGAACTCCTCCTCCGGGAGTTGCAAACATTTAACGGCCAAAGCTTCAGAAGCAACCTTAATCCATCTCATTCTCTCTCCCGCTCCAACTACTCAGCTTGATATCTCTAAGCTCCGCATGTCAGCGGCTCTTGAACGTGCTTGCGTGCATTCAAGATCGTTTCTTGAGCAGGGACTCTTCACCCATCCCCTCTTTTTTTCTCTCTCTCTTTTCTCCTGTCCTGGCAATAGCTCATAGAGTGCCGGGGCGTATGTTCAGGTGTCTCTTTGGGAATGGGCCTATTGGTTCGTCTACTGCCGCCAATCTAATCTAATCTAATTCAACTTCGCAGTGAGGGATTAACTTATAGAGTAATAGCAGAACGTGTCAATGTTCCTTTTCCAATGGTTGGAGCAATAATCCGTAAGCATCAAGTGACTGGGGCGGTCTCCAATCTGCCAAGAGCTGGAGCTCCACGTAAGATCATAGGTTGTCCTCGGTGCTACATGCTACGTAAGGCGACTAATGACCCCATGACAACTCGTGCTGACCTTCAGAGTGAGCTGGCATCTCAGGGACTGCATGTCAACAAGAAAACTATTATTAGGGAATTGAACCGTACTGGAATTCATTCTTACACTCCTCGCAAAACTCCTCCTACAGCAAAACATGTCAAGAGCCGCTTAACATTTGCCAAAGACTACCTGGAGAAAGCAAATGAGTTTTTGGGAAGGGGTTATATGGTATGACGAAACTAAAATAGAACTTTTTGGCCGAAACGAAGATCGGCATGCATGGAGGAAACGTGGTACTGCCTATGACCCCAAGAACACCATCCCCACCGTGAAGCATGGAGGGGGCAGCATCATGGTGTGGGGTTGCTTTACTACTCATGGTGTTGGGGATCTTCATATCATTGTTGGCAAGATGAATAGTTTCATGTACAGGGAGATATTAGAGAAGAAGATACTTCTAAGTGCCAAAAAATTCTACGGACGGCGCAGGTAGACCTTCCAACAAGACAACCCCAAGCATACTGCGAATTTAACAAAGAATGGTTTCAAAAGAAGAAAATAAATGTTCTTCCATGGCCTAGCCAATCACCGGACCTTAATCCAATAGAAAATTTGTGGTGTCTTTTTAAATCTGGTGTCCACAAACGGTGTCCCAAAAACCTTACATGATTAAAGGTTATCTGCATGGAAGAATAGAAAAAAAAACCATCAAGCGAATGTGAAAAGTTAATTTCCAGCTATAACAATCGTCTCCATGCTGTTATTGCCAATAAAGGTCACGCCACCAACTACTAATGTCATAATTTTTTTGGTCAAATACAGTACTTTTGTCCCTCATTACTTTTGCTTGTGTTAAATTTTCATGTTATAAGTGCACATTTGACTGTTCTACTTAAATATTCTATTACATATATGTTATATACACTTCCTGTATTATTTATCCTAAAGCAGTCCCTAAATTTTTTAGAAATACATAAAAAATAGAGTTGTGCAAATACTTATGTCTTGGCACTGTATTTGGTGGAATTCTTGGGGCACAAGTGCCTACTACATAAATGTATCACCGTGCTAGATGGGATTGTTAGGGCAACAAAAAGTCAACCATCCAGACTTTGACGTTTCTTTAACAGATGGTACAGAGAGGCCGTAAGGACCACCACCGGAAAAATAGCAAAAATCATAAGGCACCGTACGACAGGTTAACTCGGGACGATTTTTGAGGTTTTTTTTTGTTAATAACTTCTTACTATGAATGATTTTTACTACAAACTGGGTGCCATTTTTTAGGTCTGGATGAGAGCTACAGAATAGTGTATAAGAAAAAATTCTAGCTTTTAACCATAGCTAGCAATGAACGAAAAACGAGCGTCCCGAGTTGCCCCGCATGCCGGGGCAACTCGGGACGCTCGTGTAAAAATAGTGTTTGAAATAAGCTTTAAAACTATTTTTAGAAGCTCAGATGTCTTTAATGATGATTTCCAATGTCCACCGTGTATTATTTGACTATATTAATATGTTGGACGAAGTTTTTGAAGTCAGATACTCCTGTGGAGTGAGATTGAATTGTAGTTCTACTATCGTATTCTATCACAAATTTCTACATTTTTCTTAACTATATTCTACGTAAGTACATGCCTGATTTGCAGCCAGATGTCATTGATAGGCACTCTATGGTGAAAAGCTGCCCAAAACTCTGTCATTGACGAAGTACCTATATACCGCGATGGTGAATCCTCTGTATGACGTTCTGATGAAACATTACAATACAAAGCATTCCTTGGGATGATGTAGAGTCCAGCTAATGTTATGGAGTATAACTTGTTCTCTACACTTCTCAATGCCTGTTACATGTCCTTCTTGACGTATTTACTCCATAAAACGTAACTAAAAACTAGTTTATAGAGCCGCACTGTCGTTATTAGTGCAAAGTAATATCCATTGCCAGTATCCAGTGCCGCATTTGACGTTATTAGTACGTCTTTTCATGTAAATACCTAGCTACTAATACTTATCGCCGGGAACAACAATGAATGTTTTCGTCACTTTCAAGTTAAATCAAACATTTTTACTGAAAAATATTGATAAAAACGTTTTACTGGGTGTCCCGAATTACAACGGATTGCGGGTATGGCCGCCATTTTGTTTTGAGATGAGGTAGATAAATTGGGATTGTGAGATTCTATAGCCAACATCCTAGGCTACATTCCATCTAAGCAACTTTTTGCTCTCCGCTTTTTAGATTTTTCTCCCCAGACCTTAGCAGGGGGGTTTTGCATGAGCTGAACTGAATGCTTTCTATGCTGAACCGATAGCAAAAATATTGAAGTTTATTGCCCTATTTTTAGTTTGGCGAAACTCTGCATAGTTTGGTTTCTACAGCCCTAAATATGTGAAGTGAGAGTGCAGTCCCGAGTTACCCCGTCGTATAGCAATATACTTCGCGGAATTGTTAGGGCCACTGCGGCCTACCGCAAAGTATCCAAGCAAACAATATAGGGTACCATGGTTAGTACCCGTCCACTTTTTGCAAGTTATTTTTTTTTCAAATATTATTGTGACCAACCTGTACGATCGGGAGTTGCGGCAAATGTCATAATTGGTAAAGTGATGGAACGTCATTATGCTATGCTAATTTTGAATATTTTCTCGTAATTTTTTTTTTCTTGAGTCATTTTAAAAAGTGGACGGAATTAGCGAGGCCCGACGCGGTATCCGTCCAGCCCATGCTAGTATCGTCCGCCCCCTCCTATTTTGGACTTCAGCTATTTAGTCAGGCCGCCGCCACACCGGAGAGACGAGTGACGTGCACGGTGCAATGCGACAAATTTGTTGCAAGACAAATTATTACGCAGGGTACAGCAGTCTGCTGTCCCCACCGCCGAAACGTCACAACTACCGTAAAATTCGCATTGCGTCGCTTGTTGCGCTCTGTGGGGCCCCGACCTTCATATGGAAAGAAATTCAGGCATAAGAGGTGGAGATGGAAAGTTTTAAAATCCACCATACAATCTACGACATCGTTCAGGAGTTAGATTGAAGCCGATATTTATGGAGCGCTGTAACCTTGATACAGACGTCGAGTGCACGGAAGAATTGAAATTTTATTCGCCTGGCCAGTATCAGTAGCTAAGACGATTCAAAAAGCACACTCCTTCTTCACTTAAAGATAGGAAAAAAGTTTGACCGAGCGCTGAAGCTTTAATTTGACTGTATATATGAGTGATGTGGAAGATGAAGCTGAGTTCTGCTGCATGAGCGTGCACGTTAAATTCAAAAGTGATACGGGAAATGCAAGTGAATTACGCAACTCATAGGTATATTTCCCCGCGCTTACATGCAGAGTACTGAATATTGCTTGAGAAGTAAAGAAGTTTTTGATGGTGACCACTTACGGGGATTTGCCACAGGAGTTGAGAGTGAAATAATGCGAGGTCTACGGCCATCTTAATAACAGCTGTTTTTACGACGGCGAAGAACATGGTGATGTTGACCCAATGGGTCACAGGCTTTGGGCAGTCTAGTAAATACTACCACTTGACTTAATAAGCACCAGGGAGCAAAGAACGTAACATTATGTTATTTGCTTCCTGGTATTTTACTATTAGCGGTAAATGTGTCGTACGTTAGGGTTCAGAAATGCCACACCATAGGTAACAGAACGAGATTTGATTACCATATCAGTGTTAAGAAACTGAAAACTCACGCGGCTGCGTTAGAGCCGCGCAAAACTTTCCAAACAAGCCGCCAGTAGCGCAGTCTTCTCGCTTTCAGGTCTATATTCTGGCGGGCCCTATCCACGTCAGAATATAAATAGGCCTCACTCACCAAGAGCTGTCCTGCGTGCCTTTTCAACAAGAGATGGTGCAACTGACGGCAGTTCCTGGTGACGAGGTTAGCTCTTAGGCTGCCTAAACACGTTTTATTGATGGGCATCTTTTACGACGATCGTCGCCACTCGTTTTCAGGTTCAGTTGGCAGTGTCCTTTGTTCTCCAATTTCCGTCCATGCTTTTGCCCTCTTTCGTATGTCCTTATAATCATCATTGAGTGAAACTGCCGGCTATAACATCCCTGCCTAGTATCCGTCCACCCCAATGTCTAGTACCCGTCCGGACGGGTACTAGACATTTGGGAATGGACGGCCACTAGACATGGTGGGAAGCATTTTCAAAACTACGTACATTAAAAAATATGGGTTCTCTGACCAAAGCGAGCACGGTTACCCATAGCTATTGCTACCGGCCAGCATTTTAACATAATTAGAATGGATTCTTAAAGGTGGACGGAGGAGGACTGTAAGCAACAATAGATACTTTCAACCATTCTATATGAAAGCCCCATCATTGCCCTTTAGTTTGACACACGAGAACTAAAAATCCAACTTAAGATCTTACGTAAAACAAGATTGAAAAAAAAACTTTTCACACTGCTGAAATCATGCCTCGGGGCACGTTTTTAGTAAAAAAAAAGTGAAAACCACCACCATTTTCCTTTTTTCAATTTTTGTCGCCCGTGATTTTCAGGGATGGTGCGGCACTACTAAGCCTACAGTTCAAGCCTATGTACGGCATTCTAGCACTACTAGTTTTCACACAGGACGTTATTAAGTGCCAAGTGGACGGCTACTAGCATGGTGGATGGCTACTAGGCACGTTACCCTAGCTACTTGTTGGTTTTTTGGGGGCACAAGTGCCTACCACAACCAAGTATTTATTCCTCTATTCCGAGGAAAAACGATTTACATTAACTTCAATTCAAAACACAAAAGCACATAACACGGTCACTGGTCTTCATGAACAAACAGCTGCTGCAGCTCTGTGAACACGAAGAGACATGGGTTAAGGATCAAAGATGGCGGCACCCTAGGCCGATCACACACCAAACACGGTCTCCAAAATGTATCACTAAAACGGTAAAAAACACATTTCCAAACAGGAAAAACCGTATTAGAGCACTTACCAATAGCAAGTGAAGTATTTCCCAAGCTCTAAGATCGATAGGTGAACACAGAGCAGCAGCTGAGACCAGAGCACAGATGGAGATGTTAACAGTAGCGCGAGCCGTAACAGAAATGAGGAGTGCTGCTGCTGCTGGGCTCCTGAGGTACCAGGTGGTCAGGGCCTAAAAAATAAATAGAACACCGAAAGCTGTCGACAATGAGGGATAGCCTACGCCTCGAAACAGTCTAAACTACCAATTAGACGCCCCCAGAGTTGGGCACAATAGTAGTAGTAGTAGAACTTTTTACTAGCGCTTCAGTGGCACACTTCCTATATCGCGCCGAACTATTCCTGTGTTTAACCACAGGCTCGTGCGCCGACTAGGGCGCGTTTCAAATTGTCAATGATTTTTGTCTCGGCTTTTATGCCGGTAGGTCTCACAGTGGTCAGTGCGCTGCTGACAGGAAAAAGGCGCGAGTTGAGCATCTCCAATCCCCGGGCGCGGCTGAACGCTGTTGCTCAGTTACGCCGCACAGGGAAAGGAAACGAAATACAAGAAAGTAAAAGTCTAGCGGGAATATGTCAGCCACCTCGATCGGCAGCCCACCTCCCGAAACAGAAGGGGAAGTATTGAGAGCCTACCTAACTTGACAAAACTAACCTCGTCAGCAGGAACTGCGGCCAGTGCTACATCCCCCGCAGAGAAGGCACTCGGGACCCTTGGGTGCGTGATGCCCAAACATATAGTGTCAGGGAAAGGGCCCGCCACAATATGCCCCTGAGGGCCAGAGTTGGGCACTGTCGCGGGTCTGGGGCTACCGACAGAGGTGTTCTATCAGAGCGAGCCACTGAGAAATGGGCTTGTTCAAAGAAATTTGTGAACAGAGAATCACATAGCTACCTATAATAGACAGTGTTAAATGGACATACCTGAAGATAATTTACTAGAGCTTGGACACCCATAGCCTACAGACTGTACTCTGAAAAATTCTGAACATAGCTATCAGTTGGTGCAAAAGTACCTAATGTCCGATTTCTATTTTCCAGTACAAATTTTTCAGGCTAACTTTATTTTCTAACTTCTTCTTCTTCTAGATATAAAGTACCTTAACTCTGTTTAATTTGTACCCATCATTTTCACTGAGATTATCTAATGTGTGTCCAAGGGTTGTGGATCTAGGTTTCATAGGGGAGGAGCGTTAGTCTCCGATCACTATCTGCAAGAAAAAAATTTCCGCGCCTTATAGTTCCCATGAAAATGACAATAACTCGTAATTGTTATATATCAAAAGAAAGAGCATGAATTGAACTTTCTTTTGAGAGTAAGTACATTATTCTATCAGTAATAATTTTTTGTTATAAAGGTTATAGTGGGCTGATTGGACACTTTGGGCGAGCCAGTAACTTCGATCAATTTTGACAGCTAATGATCGTTTGAAAGGAAAAATAGAAAACATTGAGATTAATAAACAAAGCTATAGGAGCTGCTAGATAAACTTGTTTTCTAACATCTGAGGGATTTTCATATTGATCTGACTCCAATACATGGAGTTATGGCTTGTCCCGTAACACTAACGAGACCCTCAAATATAGTACAAAAGTCAACTTTTGGAATAGCATATATATGGTTTGCAAAATGAACGTTTGTGTATTGCACCTTCCTTCGGCAACAAATAAAAACTTTAGAAAAATATTTCAAGCTCCAGTTTAACTTTGTTTTTGAGATATTTACAAGACCGTTTTTTCCGATCACCTTTTAACTCCGATCACATAAATTTTATGAAAAAACGTGTTTGAGCAAGAACCAGGCACTTAAAAGTCGAACCCGTGACTTGTTCATGCATGAAAACATATTAACATTGCTTAGGATATTATATTTTTGCCGGGGTTTGATTGTTTGTTCGCCACATAACTCAATAAGGGTAGCACCCCCAATGGGGATGTACGTTTCGCATGTTTTTCTTTTTCTATGGTGTTACGATTCGTGACACGCACAGGCAGCTGATACCTTATGCGCCGTGCATACTGACGTAATATACTATACGTGATACGCACAGGCAACTGATACCTTATGCGCCGTGCATACTGACGTAATAACTATACTATACGTGATATGTACAGGCAGCTGATACCTTAGGCACCGTGCATATTGACGCGATATATGATACACAAAATGCAAAGACAGCTTGTACCTCATGCGCCGTGCATACTGACGCGATATAGGATACACAAAATGCAAAGACAGCTGGTACCTTATGCGCCGTGCATACTGACACAATATACGATAAACAACACGCACAGACGGATTAAATGCTATGGGGTCATGGTCAGGTGGTGCGCTGTTGGAGGTCAGGGGCGGGTAGAGCGCACTATGCAACCGAAAATGCACTACAGATGCCACTGCTGCACCGCACGCTACGGCCACACAAGGCACCCTTTACTTCCAACCGATTCTGGTCTCAACTAACCTTATCCAGTAGTACTGAACCTCTCTTCAACTTCAACTCCTAACCTCTAACTTAACAGCCTCGCGCTACTTCACCTTGACTCGATGGGTCCCCGGTTGATTGCCGACCTGTGCACAGCAACATTAGGCGGCAAACACCGTGGCGAAGGATCTCCCCCAATAACTAGTGGTACTTGCGCCCTTGTGAGGGGGGATTGACTTCTTTATGAAGCTCACAGAGTCCTGTTTCCCCTCTACCTTCCGGGAGCCTTGTGGGGTCGCACTGCCACAGCAGGTTAGGCTAAGGCAGGGATTACGAAGCGCACCGTGCTTAGGTACTGACGCGATATATGATACACAACATGCATAGACAGCTGGTATCTTGAGCGCCGTTCATATTGATGCAATACATGATACACAACATGCACATGTAGCTGATATCTTATACACCTTCCAGTCGATCAATGCGGTTATCTGGTCGACCACTGTGGTCTTTCAATATACCGCAATGTCCGACCAGTCGATCATTGCGGTTATCTGGTCGACCACTGTGGTCGATCAATACACCGCAATGTCCGACCAGTTGATAATTCCGGTTATCTGGTCGACCACTGTGGTCGATCAATACAGTAAAACCCCTCTAATTCACACAGCACGGGGGGAAGGGATTGACGGATTAGCGGGGATTTTGGAATACCGGGGTACTTACTAATCCAAAAATAACCTCTGTATTCCGCACTAATACGGATTATAGAGAGAATGTTTGCACCTCCCGTGCAGATTTTTGCTCATCACCCCCTTAATCCGAAAAATGAGAAGTGCTTTGTACGGATTACAAAGGTATTTTTACGAATTTCGTACTTTACCCTATTAATCCAAAAAATGCTCATTTGTTTGGATTGCACTTCAAACAATAACCAGATGTTCGGATTAGGGAGGGGTTTGGATTATTGAGGTGTGGATTAGAGGGGTTTTACTGTATACCGCAATGGCCGATCGGTCGATCACTGCGGTTTCTGTGGTCGACCACAGTGGCCGTTGTGGTGATCGGAGACTAATGCCATCCTGAAACAAAAAAGTACAAATGTTAGAATATGAAACAAAGTGCTAAAAGGTGCTCCAGCTAACTACAATGAACATTAGATAATCGTGGTTCAAAAAAAATAATTTTGAATTTTGATCAGAGACTAACGACCTGCATGTTTTTTGCCTGCAATGTCCGATGAACCTCCCCCCCCCCCCCGTAGGGGTTGCTAAGTGGACTCATGACAAATTACCAGAAGCTAGTCCAATATGTGTACTACAATGTCAGCAACACTGATATCGCGACTTCAAAAGCAAACCCCTCAAGAAAATTATTTCCCGAGAGTGGTAGTTTTCATAATACAGAAAAATAGGCACATTTTCATGCAATTTTCCCATTTAAAAAATTCCAAAACTTTGAGTTTGGGGAATTAAAATTGACGACTCGCGGGACATATTAAGCATTTCTTTGGCTACATTTTGAGCCCTAGCTGATCTTTCTAGCATCAATGGTTTGTCTTGCAGCAGTTTTTTAATGGAAGGGTGTAAAAGTGATCGCAGACTAAGCCGGTGATCTGAGACTAACGCCTCTACCCTACTTTGGAGTTAGCTACATGTTAAAATAGGTACATTATTTTTTTGAAAATTGTAAAATATTAGAAAACTACTCAAAAACTATCATACATTGCAGCAGTGTTTAATTAGCTACTTGATACAATCAGATCAATTAATTTGTGCGGCATGATATGCAACAGTCAGAACGGAAAATTTCTCAAAAGTTAGGCATACAAAAAAAATGACATTTTCTGATTTGACTTCAGCCCACCCTATTAACAGGTTTTCTGGATGATAATCATTAACAAATTATCAATAGATATAGGCATAAAAATTCAGTGTTGCACATGGTGCTAATAATGACAAATATTGTAAATGTTACAAAACTACTACCTATCTTTAGCTTAATATGTGTGTGTATATATAGCCTATTTATATGAGCTAGTAAAAATTAGTTGGACATACCATAATCAATGGTTATGTATATTACATAGGTACTACTTGGATTAAAGAGTCTGAATTGGAAATTCTTGAGGACAAGGAGTCGGAGTTGGAAAATTTGGAGGGGCAGGACTCGGAGTTAAGACTTGGAGCTATCCGACTCTGCAATTCTGGTTTGTCCATAATTATCAAAAACTTTACCCCATCTTTGTCCCACCTAATGGTCATGTATGAGGTTTACTCAACAAATTTCATGAAGGAGTTGATGCAAGTGTGGTAGCAAAATCTATTCTGAACACTTAGATATGAGGTTGATGTAGTGAAGGGAAGAAGTTCCAAGTGGTGTCTCCTCACTTCTGAAGTGTTGCATGATTTAACTTTGATAGAAAAGTCAAAATATAAAAAACATGATTCTGCATTATTGAAAGCTTTTGTTTTAGAGAACCCTACCATTACCACCAAGGAACTTACAGAACACCTAAATGTAGCCCATTTCACTGTGGTAAACCAACTAAAATAGCTACATGTTTTTTTGCTTTATATATACTGTAGTTTCTGTACCTTTAATAGGACATTTTTGCAAAAATCTGATATTTCTTGTAGACACTTCACAGTTGTTGATTTGTATTGATAGAGAGTAGCTATTTATTTTTACCTTGCTGACTATAAAAAAATCTAAAAGGAAATTAGTTCTCAATATTTTATGGGGCTAGATTTCAGTAAATGAGCTCACAAAACATATGGCACAAACACCGGCAGTTCATGTGGGTTGTTACTATGGCCGAAGATGTTACAAATGCAGCACAAACATTAGGAAAAGCTTCTTGAATGTTAAAGCTAAGCCAGGTATTTTTATATGAATCTACAAGGTAGCTAGGTATGCCTGTGTATCAGTACTGGCTATCTATGGGTGAGTTTGAGGTGTCAGTAGTGGCCATTAATAAAGTACTCATACTGGCTGAAAAAGTGGCATCAGTACCTACACACTTAACAATTGTAGCAGTACTTAATGCTCTCAAGGAGCAACGAGAACAAGCAGGTCTCTAAAAGAATGCCTGATGCAAAATAACAAAACCTTTGTTTTTAATTTCATAGCACAAATAAAATCGTTAGGTAGCAACAAGTGGGGTGGCTAACCGCAAGATCCCAAAAGTAACCAAGATAGCTAGTTACATAAAAAACTACAATTGGTGCTGCGACAAGGCGAGGGTATGACGTTCCTACAAAGGTAATTTCGTTGGAATGTGATTAATTGTTAAATAATTATTAGCAAAATTCTTTTGGGGGTATTTCTGTAAAGAATGGGGTGGCTTCCCGCACCCTGTGGAATGGTCCCGCGGCCGCGGCACACAGCAGCGCCTTACCCCAGGCGTAGCTAGTGCACGGAGTTATCAGCACTAGCTATCTGGTGCAGCTGCGAGCTGTAGCTGAGGCACAACTGGTGCCACAACTGTGTGAATCACTCGAAAGGGTGCGAAAAGCCACCCTATTCCAACAAGGGTGGCCGCCCTCACAAATTTTGCTTAATAGCCAATGTAAATTGTCTGAGGAAACAATACAGCAACTAAGGTAAGGAACAGATCAAGACCAATACATAAAATGAACAGGAAAAAACGATAGCTTAACTAAATTGTCACTTTATGTATTTTTTGCCTTTAGGATGTGGGAACTGGAAGCCACCCCCCTCTTGTTTCATTGTGGGGAGGGCACCCGCACTCACAGAAAATGTTATAGCTAATTTTCTTATGGCAACACTTAAAGATTACATTACTTTGTAGCTACTCTTAAAATACAATAATTTATGAGGCTTGTGAGAAATTTTCAGGTAACTAGCTCCTAAACTCTGTCTCCCACAAGGAATTGTTCAAATTGTAATTTTAAGAAAATTAAATTTTTAAGCTACTAAAATAAACACCTTTTTCCAAAAATTTTTGAAACTTATAAGTTGCAGTCAAATTTTTTATAGAACACTTGGTCTAAATAATAAAGACCTGTACTTTTATATGGTGCATTCAGATTTTTGAATTTTCAAACAGTTTGATAGATAGGGCTGCGGGTATTCACCCAACATTACAGAGCAGGAAGTCACCCCACTTGACGCTATAGGCTATACTGTATATCATCTGCTATTCAACAGTAGCGTCGACCGGGGTGATTCATCGCATTTTCCGCATACTTCAATATTACTAAAAAACAACTGGGGCTAGGAAGTTGAAACTTTTCAGTTTTCACACTTGTATAAGATATTTCAAGGTACGTTCATGCCAAATTGTTTAAAAGTACATTTTTTGTATTGAAGTTATTCAAGGAAAACCGCGTGATAGACTCCTCACTATAAAACGGGGTGATTTCACTACACTGTTGGGGTGAAAAATCGCAGTGCAATAATAATAGCAACAAATTGTTAAACATGTAACTAAAATTAAAACAAACTGCTAGGAACCTGTATAGGATGTTTCCAGGCAGTTTGGCATGTAGGTAGGTAGGGTAACGTGCCTAGTAGCCGTCCACCATGCTAGTATCCATCCACTTGGCACTAAAAAACGTCCTGTGTGAAAACTAGCTGTGCTAGAAAGCCGTACATAGGCTTAAACTGTAGGCTAAGTAGTGCCGCACCAACCCTGAAAATGACGGGCGAAAAAATTTAAACAAAGAATGGATAGAGTGTTGCAACGAATTTTTCTCAGTGGCTCGCGAAGACAGAACACCTTCTGTCGGTAGCACCAGACCCGCGACAGCGCCCAACTCTGGGGCGTCTAAATGGTAGTTTAGAACAGTTCTGAGGCGTTACCCTCCTT
>LQNS02278125.1:43816019-43830489 GCA_001587735.2 Parhyale hawaiensis | reverse complement strand
CATGCAAAACTATAAATGTTTCAAAATGAGGCCGGTAATTTACCGGCAAATTGCAAAAAATCTGGGAAATGAATGGAACGCTGAGCTGGTAAACGAGTGGTTCTCAAAAATTCAGGTTGCATCCTCATGTGTGTTTTGAATAATTCGGGGTCTTCATTAAGGACATCTTCAACAAGATTCCTAAATTCCCCTCTCTCCTTAAGAGATGAGGGGCGCACCCAGCAGCGTGGTCTTTGACGTCGTTTCGACGTGGCAACCGCATTTGAAGCGGCACAAAAAAGGAGAAAATTCTTCACGTCCATTCGTTACAACAGTGCGTGTCTCACTGATTGCATCCCATGTTGGTAACAGACTCGCGAACACCCAAGCCTGTTTTCAAGAACAGGTGGGTGTTGCCAACACTGTTTTCAAAAACACCATGGCTGTTCGCAATTGTTGCCAACACTGTTGTGAACACGTGTTGGCAGCAGTGTGAGCCCTGCTTAACAATAATAAACTAGAAACTTCTACGTTACTAAAATTAATGTTGTTTCCAAGCTCAGTCGTCACAGACAAGTAATGCATTAGCTCGCTCCCGGGGCTAAGCTCTGCCTCCCTCTCAGTATATTAGTGACTGTCCTGCTGCTATGCAAAATAACGGGCGTATTTTGGGGGATACAGTAATTTGGTGCTCTCTGGTTTGGGTAGACGCGTAGAAGATAGTGTTCTTTCGTAAAACTTTTAAGATTTTTCTCGTAGATAAATATATAACGTGGGTTACGCACTTTTGACGTCTATTGTTAAATTTCATCAGGATTAAATTATTTCTTAGGGTCAAGGTGATGGCGCACGCAACTAGAAGAAATCGAACCGAATATTTTGAGTTGCAAATGAAAATTGGTCTAGTAAACAGAACTATCGCTCTGGGAGGGAGAATATCAACAATTCCGATTATTTTAAACCTAAATTTTCAATTATAAATAGTTTATATATACATGTAACTACACATATGTATGTAACGAACAACACTATGCCTTAGCTGACTGGTAGACTGCCACTTTCCAGCATCATCGGATACAACATTTGCCCCCCCCCAAGATTCAGAGCTGATCCGGCCTTGTTCTCGCGTGTGAATTGGGAGGTGCTTTTTTGCGCAAAAAAAAATTTGCACGTTCGCGACAGTTTCCTCAGTTTTGGCTAGCGTGTGTCACAGCCTTTAACGGCCAAAGCTTCCGAAGCCACCTTAATCCGTCTTCCTCTCTCTTCCAATCCAACTACACAGTTTGACATCTCTAAGCTCCGCATATCAGTGGCTCTTGATCGTGCTTGCGTGCATTCACGATCGTTTCTATGGCTGAGATTCTTCCCTCCTTTTTTCTTCTCTTTTTTTCAGTCCTCTATATCCTACTACCATAATGGCAATAGCTCATAGAGGGCGGGGGCCTAAGTTCCGGTGTCTGTTTGGGAATGGGCCTATTGTTTAGTCTACTGCCGCCTATCTAATCTAATCTAAACTAAAACAATTAGCAACGATGGAATGTAACTCTAACGAAACGCAGCTTTAACCCAACGCGATCAAACTTGAAGCTTGAGCACAGATTACTTCAGCGTCGATGTCAATGGTTACATATCTATGTTTATTTATAGCAAGGAACTTGCTAGCAAAAGGTAAATATTCAAGTTTACCGCTCTATCAAGGAGCTTGCTTGTAAAGGTGGAATAACTACATTTTCAAGTCTATCGAGGAACTTTCTAGTAATGTTTGCGGTTCCTGTCCCAGCGTACCGCATTCAGTTGCAATCTACTGACGGCCCAAGAGGACTGCAAGGAAAACGCCAGATCATTCGTTGAGCAGGTCATACATATATTAATTAAAAAATTGAAGTACTGTTAAATACGACTGAGGACTTAGAAAGAGCATTCAAGCTCTGACAATTCTTTTATTTCAATTTCACGTTTAAGTATGTTTAGATGATTTCGTTTAAGTTTTAATTTTAATAATTCGATTTGGAAATAGCAAAGACTTGAGTTCAAATTAATTTATTTAAGCTAAACTGAAATTCTTTCAATTGCAAGGGATTTTACAGTAATTCAAATCCTTATGCAATTCAAATTAAATTAACAGCCCCAAACCCCCATGTTAAGGCGAATAAAATGAGTTGGGATGGACATATATATTTAAGAGTATATAAGACGCCGTATTCTCGGGAGGCGGGCGACCTTCCCTAAAAGAGTATAAATAAATAATCAAAATAATGAAATTGATAATAATGCAAATAATAAATATTGAAATTGACAAAATGAATGAAAAACAAACATCCTTACCTACTACAATAGAGTTCAATAGTTGGATGCTAAATGAAACGCACAATGAACAATGAAGTAATTTATTGTAATCAAGAAAGAGACAGAAATTGGAGCAAGAGAAAAGTTAAACTAATTACGTATCATTGAAAATTTGTGAAACATCCTAAGAGACTCGTACATCTCACTTGGCATGAAGAAGACCGATTAGCGAGGGAATACATCAATAAAATTATTTTTTGTTACAATCGCATAATTTTAGTATGTAATACACTCTCGAAAAATCTAGCAATTGGCTAGTGATGTTCGTAGTAAGAGATGTATATTCGCTGTAATATTGTGAGAAATAAAAAACTGCACCTCATCCATCTATGATGTGAAACATGGCATTTCCCATCATAGCGAATTTAAGAGGCTCTGCCGAAAAAGACAACTCACGCTTTAGTACATAAGTTCGCAACGAAATGGATGGACAATAATGCTTACTAATTATACCGAGTAACAGGCAGCTGGCAAAAATTTAATTTGATGTTAATTTTACAAGAAAGCCACTTCTTCATCCATTGAGAGCTGTGGCCCAACATCTACCGATACACAAAGGAGGCCATACGTACCGTTACATTATAAGCATGTTATTTGAAGTTTAGGATCGAATTCGCACGGTCTATTAAAAACTCTCGCATTTACCTAAACACATCTTAGTCAACGTCACTTACGATACTCATGTTCTAGGTGCTTACGCATACTTTTTCATTTTTTGTTTTATTTTGCACAGTCTGATACAAATTTTTTGCAACTACCTAAACACACCTTAGTCCCGGTTGTTTCGCATTTTTCATTTTTGCTTTATTGATACTTGATTTAGAGTTTTAAACACGATAGCCCTATTGTAATATTCTTCATGTATTTGAACTAAGCATGAAAACTTCAGGATACTGTGTCCTAACCTTGTTGGACACAGTCTCCATATGAGAAATATATGAGTTTGTTTGTTTTCAGTTTATCTTCGTGTACGCAACCCGCAACCATTCCCCCGGACTGGATGATCAAATGCTGTCCGAGACTCGAGCCTCGATTTCATGCTGATGACGTAAATACGCTCAATTGTAGACTAACTTCAGCCACTCCTACTAGAATTTGTTGCCTTGAACGCCACGTGGCCCAACTGCAGCTAATGATCACTTAACCGATGAGACGCGCTGTAACAATACTTGTCATGAAGACTGGTACAATATAACGTCACCTTGCGCTGAACTTTTAAACAGAAGCAGGCCCTTTCTAAGAGAGGGACCACCGCCGTGACGTGGGACAAGCTATGATGCAAATTGCACTGGCCCGTAACGGTATTAAAGGGTTACTGCATCTGATTGTCATTCGGTGAAACATTCATTCAGCTGGTTGAACTACAGGCCTAATGCTCTTAATGAGTCCGAAACCACGACGATGACGAATTGCAGACGTTTGTATTTCAGTATCCTGCTCCATTACGACGATAAACTGCATCCGGTTGCTATTGATAATACACACGGTCTGTGTATAAAACAAAGACCCCATTCTTAAAGAAGGGCCGAAAATCTCGACGTAGAAAATCCTCCGCACATAGTTTGATGAAAGCTTCGCTTCATGCTGAATTATTCCGAAGTGAAGTATCGCCACCATACTTGCTATTGATGACACGCACAAACTGGCGTTAGGATCGTGTCCAATCCCATAACGGGCTGAAATTTAAACGTCGGAAACACTCGACGAGATACAAAGAAAACGCCGTCTCGTATTGAACAAAGCACTTTGCATTGGAGACGGTAGAGGCTCTTTCCAGTTGGGGGCCAAAAACAGAGTTCGACTATGCCGTGCGAAGCGTCGAATCAAAATCGAGGGATTGAAACGCGAATCCCACTGAGAACGAAGGAGGCCACAGGCGCGTTCCCCGCGAAGGACTTTCACAAACGCCTTCTTCAGACTGACTTCTTCTATTTTAGAAGACTAAGTGTGAATCTTCAAGCCTTTCCCTATATACATTTTTTTACCGTCCTATCGCTCTACAAATCCTGAACAACAATGTCTCACACCTGCACTTAAACAATACACCCTTCTTACCAAGGCCAACAGAGACCCTCTCAACACCGTTGGTTGCTCGTCGTGAACATGTAAACATAGCAAGTCTTTATGTTTTCCCTCTATCGCCTCAACACAGCTGTCGTACCGATTTTCTTAAGCTATCAATGCTGTGCTAAAACAATGATTCAGAGTACGTTCTACTGAATTTTGCTTAAGAAAGAAGACACCTTGGACATTTGCTCGAAATACTTATGAAAGTAAAACGTTACTACAGGCTGTATGTGAGAAATAAATTCATAATAATGAAAAACCTGAGTCATTTACCTCTGTTGATTACACAGCAATATTAATTAATTGACGAGGCGGTGATATCTGCGCAGCTGCCGTGGAGGTACTTACTCTACCCAGAAATGGGGAAAGAAGGGGGGGCACGAGTTGTTGCATAATAAGAGCCTTCCGTCGATGCCGCAATAGCTCTTGACGATTAGTGGCCGGCCGTAGCCTTACTTCTGGTAAATACACACGCACGCACCTGTGCATGTGTATTTCCCAGCAGGGGTGTAGTTGAGTTGACAGAACCTCAACTGTTCAGCGCAGCAAAGCGAATATGCAAGTAAGTAATTTTCTGTAGGGGCGGCTCGAGCTTTTGGATAAATTTTCATAATCTTCAACTGGCTTGACACAAACAAAGTGGAGTCTATTAGCGATACGTACGCAGTGGACTCACGTACGCGACGGACGCGGTTCTCCGTGCAGCAGCGAAGTGCAGAGCGTCGGCACGTGGAGAGCGGCTGGCAAGCGCCCAAAATAACCAAGTACCCGACCGGCCGCTGCTCTCGCTCACCTCAACATTTTCTCACCAGTCTTCGTTTGGTCTTCGGTGCTATACAGCAGCTTTAGAATCCCAGACTGAACACTTTGAGAAAGACAGAATATGCAACGGACTGATTGCCGTTCGGTGTTTCTGTAATATAGACACTAAAATGTATTAAATAACGTAGGTTTTGTGAGGGTGCTGCATTAATTTTATTACGAAATTAGATGCAACAGTTGTGTTTCATTACTTCTTGATAAGTGATGTTATTAAGCAAAAACAAAATGTTGCAGACTAAATACATGCGGGTCTGTTTTGAGAGTTATATCTGCAAAACATATTTATTAGGTGACGTATATAGTGTCCACTCACGCTCTGAAAAGCGTAACCAACGAGTGCTTCGTTCTGTAAAATGCCAATAAATTTGGGCTAATTCCCATCTCTCAACAGTGTACATTGCGGGTGGCTCGTATGCGATCTTTTACAAAGTGTTACACCTGCAGCTGTGTTACAGTGATTCTTGACCTACAGACAGACCGGTTCACACTATTCTCAAGCCACCTATAATTTCTAGCAGTCTATCCCAAACACTGTACTAGAGCGAGAGTTTTTTTTAGCCAACCCTAAAGAATTTCAGCCGCTCTAGAGAATCCAATAACACACTGCTTGATATGGAGGCGTGAAATAAAAATTGAACCCCGACTGTTTTATTTTGAAGCGTTCTGCCCTCTTACCAGACCAGGACGTTACTAACGGGTCGCCTTTTTTAGGCACTGGCTAAAAAAATAAAAATTGCGACTCTTAATGTCTGTTGCTCGATGAGTGCAAATAGTAGATGAGGTTAGCGCATTGGAAGTTTTGAAAGTAATAAGACTCAGTAGCACAACTGCTGAATACTCCCTCTGTTCCGATTTAGTTGATCCACAGCCAGAAAATTCATTCTGCTTTAGGAATTCTCAGTGAAATTATTTTCTGTTTACCTGAGAGCAATATTTTTGCTCTTGATACACTGCCGTAAGTTCATGCACTTAAATGAATTTCGATTAAGAGTTATGGCATGACTTTTAACTCACTCATATCAGACTAAAAAAAAAAAAACTATGCCTTATGGGTCTTCGGAAGAGGTCCAGATGACATTCCTCACGTCACCCCACGAGTGTGGCTTCACGCTGCTGGTTGGGGAAAAAGACACAATAATAGAAATGCAAAAGAAGTTCGAGAAATTACAAAGTGACAAATAATGAACGTAATTGAGTGTTATAAACACTACTGCAAAGGTCGAAATGTCACGTAATGGACCGTGCTGCAGCAACATATAAGTTGCAGAAGAATTCGGAAAGGAGAGGCGTAGGGCGAAGAAACTTTGGTCAAAAGCCTTAGCAGTTTCACCCGCAAAATCTGCACCGATGCATGTGGTTTTACGGTTTGTTTTATCCATTGGTACAACTATTTTGGAACTACTTGAAAGTAATTAAAGCACCACTACTGTAATTCGGAATCGAATGTTCCATATTTCGGATGTATGGTTGTACTGTGCGAATGCAGGCGTCAGAAATATTATGGTGATCTAATATATGTACACCGTGTATATGATGATACGCAAAATAGCTTTCACTACATTTTAGCGATATTTAGAAATTTACTTCATCATGCGTATGGTACATTTTACGTAAATTTTTGTATGTTTCAATGAAACAAACTATTGAAAGGACAGCAGCTCTAAACGACCCGTGTCAATATTTTTGTTCATTGTAACTACTCGAATATTATTTTCTTCAGGCTGATATTTACTAACTTTTTACGATCATTTCATATTGAATTTCACAAATAACAGAACTGATCAATATGAAAAATTTTAGCCTGGCTTCAGTTACTCGATGGGTCAATTTTATAGGGTAAATTGAAGTAAATTCCTTGGTCGTGGCAGAGTTTGGTGCGTTCAATTCAAGTTGAAAATGCTGGCAAAATTAAACTCATTCTTACTGAAAATTTACAAATTACCTCTTCTGCAGGCGAGGGCCTCAACTGAGGAATTGTCCCAGGCTGGGCAATCGTCAGTGGCAAGATGGCATTACATTCCACATTTGCTGCTAGGCTGATACCTTCAGTGGTATCTACATGTTAGCAGAAGCCAGGTATAAGCAGCAAATTAACGGAACTTCGTGGCAACTAGAGTACAAAACAGTCTGTACCCAACGGTGCTTATTGATAGTTTTATATGCAGTCTCTTCGCGCTTTGAATGCTCCCTATATTAATTGCTTCCACTGGGTGGGGCAAAATCTGGTCAGTGGGTGGGCAACTATCCACACAATTACTATGTTAGTCGAGGCCTTCACTAGAATGTGTTAGGAGTATTCCTCGGGTTATAACCACTGGCTTCGTGGGCCATCGATTAGGACACTTTCAACAAGACACGATAAGCCTGGAAAGTTCCATCGATATATGTTAAGAAGGCTGTTCCAAAATTAATGCCTCTTATTTTTAACTCATAAAATTGTGGAGCAACAAAGATGAAAATGGCTCAATGAAAACGAGCAACCTTTTGTGCTCCAGAATTTGTTTTTCCATGTAGTTACCCCCATTCTCAACACTTTTTGCCAGCGATGAAAGATAGCCTTCATACCTCGGTCGTAAAAGTCAGCGCCTGCCGAGACGGTCCATTTTTTCACGGCTGCGAGTACGACGTTGTTGTCGAGGAAACGTTGCCCACGTAATGCTTCCTTCAGAGGTCTGAACAAGTGCAAGTCGAACGGTACCAGGCCTTGACTATACAGTGGGTGAGACAGCACCGTCCAGCTGAACTTGTTCACACATTCCATAATTTTCAAACTTGTGTGTGCCCTGCCGTTGTCATGTTGCAAACAGAATGTTTCCCCTTTCTCTGGCCTTACTCGGGTAATCCGGGTCTTGAGCTTGGGTAATGTTGCAACGCAATAGTTAGAGTTGCCAGTCGCCTTGGTTCCAAGAAATCCAGAAGGATTACGTCCTTCTTGTCCCAGAAGACAGAACCTACTTTGTCACACATCTCTGTCGCCACTCTGAAATCGACGAACTTCAGCTTCAACAGCTTCACAAAGGTTCACCAGACGACGGTGAATGTTGATTGGTTCAATTTTTTCTGTGTGGGGAATTCAATGATGCATCACTGCTTCTGTCGTACGTCCGTGACAGAGATTGCATTCCTACCTAGAGTGTTACACCGTCAACATTAATTCTGTCATCGCAATGTAATTTGCAATCAGATTGGATCCCTTCGGAAGCATTTAAGAAATAGAAGACATTACCTTTGGAGCGATCCTCGTACGATACGTCTGAAAATAATCTCAGTGGGGCTTCAGTCTACAGAGATAGCACAGATGAACTGCAAGAAACAGCGCCTGATTTACTTGAAAAGGGACGTAATACACCATAAACGGGCTTCGCAGATTTAAAATCAGACAGTAGATCTCATGGAGATACAGTTGGAATAATTTCTACCGTGGAAAGCTTGTTGACCAAGGTTATAGGTGATTTCTGACTAATGAGGACACCGATCGACACGTATTTTTCGCCTCATCTACTTCATTATATAGGAACAAACTTTGTAACTTTACAGGATGCTGATTTTTAAGTTTGCTAGTGAATTTATTTGACTTTAATTTCAAACTTGTCCTGAATGTTACTACCTCGAAGCTGCATAGTAGCATTATATTTAATATTAACACAACTAACTAATCATCGATATGGAGGAGGCAGCGGAAGCTCGTCCCGAGTTTCCATGCGGGCAGCCATTCAATGTCTTCTACACGACGGTGTGTGACCGCATCAGGAAGGACAACGTTTTGGATGAGGTCATGGAGCAGTTCCAGGTGAGTGAGGCTGTAAGGTGTATACCACAGAGGTGCGTGTCACGCTGCATTTGTCGCTGATGTATTCATTTACTACTCTACCAAGCCATCAAAAAATGAGGGGAATAATTTTTTCATTCAGATTATTGTTATTCTTGCTTGCGGTACAGGTTTTGTCGCGAAAATTATGCCTCATGTCTGCAGGTTTGATAATCCATAAAAGTAACAAAGTTGTGTCGTCATGACTCTGCGAGAGCAAAAATTTCCTCTTGCAGGTGATGGGACGAATATCAGTTTGAAATTTTTAGAAAGTTGAGCAGCACCAAGAAAATATACTTGAAAGAAAAGAATTCACCTGCTATGCTCAGTGCTCACTGTGTCCTGGATACCAGGACAGTTACAATCTTCACAATCGAAATTTGGCTGTGATGCGAATCGAAAATATTTTGACAAAATGCCACGAAGAAATTCAGCAAGGGAAAACATAAGTGAAATGGATAATGAACCATAGGAATCATAGACTAATGAATATCCTCAGGAATTATTCCGACGTCATCAGAAATGGAGTTGGTGACATGCACCGGCGATGTGGGCTTTATTTGGAGAGAGGAGGAGGCCATGTCGAATCTGTTGCCGCTTACAGGATGTTGGAGATTAGCAGCCATTGGTTAAGTGGTAACACATATTTCTTTACTATGTTTGTATCATGTTTCGTAACTCATGATGTTGAAGGTGTGATGAAAAGTGTTTCTCATTGCTTTTTTTTACATTCGAAGTGATCCAACAACATTTTCGCACCCCAACCTTGGGTTATGGTACTCAGTCATGCGAGGGTCTGGACAAATAATCTTGGTATCATGTTCAAGCTCGTATATAATCTCAGCTTCAATCTGATTAAGGATAAGGATTGCATAGGTTGGTCATTTTCGCCCTTTTCATTTGGGTTCCGTTTTTTTAGACACCTAGTATAAGGGACATTGTGAGTTTCATACATTCATGCCTGTGTCCTGCGTGCACTGTCAGGCCCAGTGCCAGTCAGACTTCTAAATCGTGAAGTTATGCATGCTATACTGTGGGTTTGGGATTACGCAGGGGTTCCAGTTTAGATCCACTTCTACGCAACTAGAGAAAATCAGGAAGAATACTTTGAGTGAAAAAAAACTATAAAATTAGTTGCCTTTAGTTTGGGAGATAATTTGGGAAAAGGACCTTAAAATGAATGTTCAAGGCCGCAAGACAATGGAGGTATTGTGTTGTGAGAGAAATGTTTAGTTCTCTACGCTGCGATGAGGAAGATAAAATGTCGTGCGACAAAAATTATAAGAGTATTCCTATTGGCAAAAATTGAAACCTGTGACGAATATTTTCAACCAGCGCATGGTTAAACCATTTTTTTACGGTTTAGTGAATAGCGCAGCAACTAAGTAAAATCGAGACGAATATTTTGAGCTAATAATAATACTAATCGGTCCAGTAGTTTAAGAGAGAAGTTATGAAAAGATATTAAAATGAATGTGTAGCTTAAATATGTTTTCGAATTCTACCCGGGTAATGGGGAAATTTATGATAGTGTTTCCATTTTTCTCACAGGTAACAACTGAAGACTTGGGCCAAGCAGTTGGCACCTATTTTTAGCTCCAGCAGGGTTAAATCTTCAGGGTTAAGAAAATGGTGCCTAGCTCTAACTAGAGGCAATTAAAAATCAGTCTAGTAGTTTTTATTTTTTTTCTATAGCAGGGCAGTTGGAACAATTTGAAGAAAACGATTGGTGATCTTCACTACGGGTAGGGAAGAGGAAGTACACGATGCTGGAAATTTCCCGAGTCTTCCTGTTATTAAAATATGAAACGTGGGATCGACAAGCACTTTAAACATCATTCCTTACCCTACGGGGTTAAGTAGTTTTTAGAGTTAAGTAATTGGTGCATGCAACTAGAGGAAATCATGTAAAATATTTTGAATCGAAAATAATAAAAAGCGGTCCAATCATTTCGTAAAGAGTGTGGAAAAAGAACTTTAGAACAATGATGGTAAATTAATATGTCGCACTGTAACACTGGTAGTAAAAATATGCAAGTAGATCGCAATGTAGCAAGTATTAGGCTGCATTCGTGGAGGGAGGGGCCAAAACATATTTTGCTGCCCTCTCCCTTGATCTGTCTTGGGAGGGGGGGGGAGGTCATGGTACAGTTATCGAACCACCTGGATCCGGCTCTGGGTGTTGCTATGGATTTAATTCAGTTCTTTAGTGTTACTGAGTTTTGTTAAGTTTACCTTTCATGCGGCTATTGGAATGAGCTCTGCCATAAGCTTTACATACATCAATTCTGCGGTTATTTCCTTCAATCCGCAGATGGAAAAAACTCAATAGCACGGAATAACTAAAGACACCACACGCAGCCAGTTTGGGGTAATTTTTTCTATAAAATTTTAATATTTCTAGGAGTTATGACGAATCTTCAGTTATTCTTTGTGTCCGAAGAAATGATATTTATCGCCCACTGATGGGTATATAACGATGAATTAGGTTTTCCTGCTCTGCAACACATTCCTTGCGAAACGACGAGGAAACTTAGTTGGTTTGGGTCCCTGTGATCATTAGAGCTCATCTGACCAGCGCTACGCAGAGCGGCATTCAGGCCCACTTGCGAAAGGCCCGATTTCAGTGGGCTGTCAAAGTATGGTGTAGTTTATGTACCAGTAATAAGTTGGTGCACCTATCTTACGTACGATTGGTCTGTGTGCAGACATGTACGTCAGATCAGGCTCGGATTGGCTACGTATGGCAGCTGCCCGAAACACAGGCCCTGTGTCTGCGCCCGAGCACGTCTGGCAAGTGTCACCAGGAGGCGGAGTCGTGCGAGCAGCTGTACGACATGGTGGTCATCAATGAGGCTAATGCAGACAGAGCCCTGGAAGCAATCCAGCGCTCCATCATGAAGACTCCAGCAAATGAGAAAAACAATTTGGCTACAAGGTTCGGTTTTGTAAGAAAACGAATATATGCCAGCATGTCGGGGGAGTCATACAGAGCGGTGGGCACATGCGGCCTCTTGCAGCCCAGCTAAAGTGTAACAAAAACGGAGGCCGCTAATCTCCGGCCCGCTTACGCTTGTGTTTAGGTTGCAAGCGCCCACTTTTTTTGAAACTAGACTGCAGAAAAGAGAGGGTGCAGGAGAAACGTTTCAGTATTGCGTATATTTAATTAGTTGAATATGAAAGAACGAAAGAAAAAGCGAGATTTAAGTCAGCGACATGGATCAAATTCTATAAACTTCGTATTTAAGACAGTAAACTGCATTTGCCTCAGAAAGGTTACCTTTTAACACCAAACTGTATTGTGAACGAGGCTCCACCAGATAGTCTTTTCCTTTTGCTCGGCGTTTGTACGAGCTCCTACTTTAGAGATTCCGAATAATTCGCTTTGTGCCGGCCAACACAACTGTGTGCATCCAAAATATTGGCGAAATTGCTAAAACCAGAACACAAGTTTCATCATTGCCCTACGTGTAGTCCTGAGAGCATTTGAATGCGCGGTTCTGTCTACTTTGGGTACGTTCTACTGGGCAGAGAAATGAAGCTTCCGGTCTTGACGCGTCCCAATCTTGACAAGTTGCTTACTTCGAGCCATTAATGGAAGTTATAGGATTTGACCCTCGCCAGACTACCAGTGTCACTTTCAGGAACTGAAGTTTATTTCATAAAGTGGAGTTTTCAGTCGGTTCAGCATAATCGTGCTACGTACTGCGCACAACTTACTGAGTTCTGGTTCACGTTATATTTGAAGCGACGTCCGAAATTTTAAAAGCCACAATTTTAGTACGTTCGATTTGACGCCAAAATTAAGCCTTTGAGGCCTCACTTGTCCGAAACTTCAGACAGAAGCTTTAGATTCCGCACTATGTTGAAAGCTCAAATTTCTGGAAGTCTCAAGCGTAACAGATTCAGGGTTAATGACTATAACTCAACGCATGGGGTCAAAGCCACCGCACTTGGCTGAAGTTCGAACAAGTCAAGGCTTGAAGGTTTAATTCAGAAGTCCAATCGCACATGCACCTAATAAGCCAACTTACACGACCCTAACATTTTGGCCAAACGTTTAGTGTACTCGCACATGTATATTTATTTATATGAACCCAACGACACACTAGGTATGTTTTAAACGTAAACGTAGGATACATGACCATGGTGCGAACAGACCTTTAGCCGTCATATCAGTTGGCTTATGCCGAGGACACACCTGTCATTTACACAGACAACTTGATGCAAGGATGCGACACTCAGACATCAAAATTTTATGCCACGGTATCTATGCTACCGATTTTAGGTATGTATCGAAACGGCGCGCGAGCTGCACATACGAACAACCAGTTGGGAGTAGAAATGCTTGTGTCAACGGCATTAGTTAACATCACCAGTAATGGCTTGTGCATCTCTTCAATTTTTGAATGAATAAAAACTCATATACAGTGCCTAGACATAAGAAGTATTTGCACAACTCTATTTTTTATGTATTTTAAATAATTTAGGGATTGCTTCAGGATAATTAATACAAGAAGTTTATATACCATATTTATAATAGAATATTTAAACAGAACAGTCAAATGTGCACTTATAACAAGAAAACTTAACACAAGTAAAAGTGATAAGGAACAAAAGTATTTGACCAAAATAAATATGAAGTTGAATCTTTGATATTTAATAGTATAATTTGAATAAATTAGTTTGAAAATTAAACCACAACCGGCGCAATCATTACCTCTCTAGACCTCGTTGAAGTCGCGCACACTCTCACTACAATGCCCAAAGTTAAAGAAATCCCTGAAGCTACTCGTAAACGAATAATTCAACTTCGTGGTGAGGGATTAACTTATAGAGTAATAGCAGAACGTGTCAACGTTCCTTTTCAACGATTGGAGCAATAGTCCGCAAGCATCAAGTGACGGGGGCGGTCTCCAACCTGCAAGAGCTGGAGCTCCGCGTAAAATAATGGGTCGTCCTTGGCGCTACATGCTACGTAAGGGGATTAATGACCCCATGACAACTCGTGCTGACCTTCAGAGTGAACTGGCGTCTCAGGGACTCCATGTCAGCAAGAAAACTTTTGTTAGGGAATTGGACCGTACTGGCATTCATTCTTACAATCCTCGAAAAACTCTTCTTACAGGAAAACATGTCAAGATCCGCTTAACATTTGCCAAGGACCACCTGGACAAAGGAAATGAGTTTTATGAAGGGGTTATATAGTCTGACGAAATTAAAATAGAATTTTTTGGCCGAAACGAAGCTCAGTATGTATGGAGGAAACGTGGTACTGCCTATGACCCCAAGAACACCATCCCACCGTGAAGCATGGAGGAGGCAGCATCATGGTGTGGGGTTGCTTTACTGCCCATGGTGTTGGAGATCTTCATATCATTGATGGCAAGATGAATAGTTTCATGTACAGGGAGATATTAGAGAAGAAGATGCTTCCAAGTGCCAAAA
>LQNS02278125.1:43770241-43781449 GCA_001587735.2 Parhyale hawaiensis | reverse complement strand
AGAAGAGGAAGAACAGACAACAGTAAGATCAGTAGGAGTATGAAAGTGGAAGGAAGCAAAGTGGGCACGAAAGACAGACGCCCCGAAGGCCTAGCTAATGGCTAAGGTAACCTACTCAAACACCCTGGGGGCGCTACTCCCCATAACATAGGATGGGTGAACCTAACTAACCTAACCCTATGGCCTATGGCCCATCCTATGCCCCCGGAGGGGAGACGGACGAATGGCGTGTGGTTTATGACCAGCTAAATAAATAAGCACACACGATCGTGACTATTATTATGATATTCAGAAGTTTAAGTCTCCGTTTCCACAACAAAGGCGATGTCACAGAAGAAGAATGAAGGGACACGTAGTGTGATAACGGACACGTGGAACCCATGCACGAGGGTGTTCCCACACAGGATCAACGCGCATGGGAACAGCAAGTTGGGAAAGAAGAACAGATGGAAGAAACATCAGTATGAGTTACAGGTGAGAAGGAAGCAAAATGGGCACGAAAGGCAGACAAGACGATCGTGATGACGACCCAACGGGTCACGGGTCGTCTAGTATTGTACTAAAAGTCTGTGAACCGAGACTTGCTTGTTTATTTACTTGTGATCTTGTTTGACACATCTTCTTCACTTTTAGATAGGGAATTTCCATGGTCCTCTGGGGAGATCCCGTATTGCCTATCCTGGGGCATGAATTACCTCTTTAATTCGATTGTACCTGTAATACGCACGTGGAACCTGCCCCTTAGTTGCAAGAATGGGCACGATAATTTAAAAGTTACTCTGGAAAATACAACTGGAATACATAAAATAAATCGAATTTGCTTTCAGACTGCGTGTCGAATATTCGTTAGACAAGCATGGAATCTGTTGACAGTGAGACGGATGGGCAGCTCCTGGACAGGCAGAAAAGGACGGCCGAATAGCGTGTGGTCTACGACTACCTAAATACCGCCTCCTTTAGTGCGAAAGCAAAGACGATCGTGATTATTATTATATTCAGAAGTTTTAAGTCTCCGTTTCCACAACAAAGGCGATGTCACAGAGGAAGAATGAAGAGACACATAGTGTGATGATAGACACGTGGAACCCATGCACGAGGGTGTTCCCACGCAGGATCAGCGCGCATGGGAACAGCAAGTCGAGAAAGAAGAGGAAGAACAGATGGAAGAAAGATCAGTAGGAATAAAAGGTGGGAAGGAAGCAAAGTGGGCACGAAACACAGACAAGACGATCGTGATGACAACCTAACGGGTCACGGGTCGTTTAGTAGGAAGCTATTGCTAAGAATGAACACCGCGACTACGTGATTTTTTGAAATAAATTACACATTTTCGAAAAGAACAATAGTTTCTTTCCAACCTAATATAATTATTAATTCAAACTTTGCCTGGTTACTACGCGTTGCAACAACACAGGAAAAAGAAAAGACTTGTCAGCAGCACAAAAAATTGAGGGACTCCTGCACGATCACAACAGCGCAGAGGAACGACAATCTGTACAGAAAACGTAAAGCTTCTAAATTTTCAGACCGTGAGGCGCGAGCGGCCCAAGCCGCCCTTACCGATATTAGAATGCGGACTTAAGGAAGTGCGGAGCGAGTGCGGTATCAAGGAGCTACAGAGCGGCAAATTAAACTACAACTGATAATGGGTAATGTTGTCAACGATCCGATTATGATGAGCCAGCAACTTAACGCTAACCACTTTCCCTCAGCGATCCAAGTTCAACTGAGTCACTTGGTTTCCGCTAACACTAGCCATATACTGTAGCTACTCTCAGTGATCCAACAACGACAAGCCAGCCACGTGTCTCCAAGAGCACCGAGCACTAGGCGCAATACGCGCTGTTGCCAGCGCTACAGGCCGCAGCAACAATACCTGCATGAGCAGCACAAGGATGCCAACCACACCATGGGCAGCGCCGTAATATTTCTTGCCGTGCCACTGGTACATGAGCGGCGTGCCTCTGATGCCCTCCCGCGCCACCAGCGCCTGGCCGGACTTGAGTATGGCCGCCGTCAGCTGTGGCAACACGGGCTGAATTTTGCTGCTGCCGATCTGTAACCACAAGCAGGAGCAGCCGTGAGGGACGGGTTCTTGCTGACGGTGTGGACTTCACACCCACCTCGTAGTTTTTCTCCACTGTAGTGACTGTACACTGTATAATTCTAACTAGGGTTAGAGCAGTAAAAAGTGAAATTCAACTGAAAATCTAACTGTTATATTTACAAAAATTTTTAATATATAAGTGGTTTACAACTAATTTTTATTAACATTAATTCTTTCACAATAGCGATAGCTACATGGTTATTTTAAACAACAATAATTATCATGATACTGAAACGTTTAATCCTCCGTCTCCACTACATAGGAAATGCAACACAGGAAGAATTGCGGGACACATTGTACGTCGATAGAAAATCGGAACCGATATGTTATGACTATGGGGCTCCCACACAGGATTAACGTCCACAGGAAGAACAAGTCAGGAACGAATAGAAAGTAATAAGTTGGAGCACGAAAACGGAAGGAAGTAAAGTGGGCGCGAAGGCAAAGATCGCGAAAGCCTAGCTCAGCCTAAGGGCGCTGGCACACCAGAAGCAGTTGAGTTTGCAGGCAGGCGAGCAGGCTGGCAGGCAGTCAGTATACCCTGTGCCGGCGCAATTCCCGCACAGCTTTGTGTGTGCCCAGGAGGTAAGCTACCGGAAATGCAGTGGCACTCCCTGGGGCAAAATGTCTATAAAGGGGACCGCCAACCGGGCCCCCTAGCTCAGTATCCGCCAGCCAATCCCAGTGAGTAGAGCAATTAACCTCACGATCGGCGGAACTAAACCTATGTCTCATTGTACTAAGATCCACAAATACATAACCTGTTACTACACCTGAGTCTCATTCACCTCCAAGTACAGGTACAGCATACGTCTGGTGGCACTTAGAACCCCAGTCGCGTATAACTACGTAAACGCTACACGTTGAGCTGTACCATATTGGTTTCAGAACATTACCGGAGCCCAGGAATACGCGCAAACACAGCCCTACACACCACAAGAATTATAGTAGGTGCGAAGGTGCAGCTTTGCAGTGTTGCCAATTTAGCATTTTTATGCTAGACTTAGCATTTTAGGAGGTTTAGCATCCAAAAATTATTTATGCATTTAGCAAGGAAAAAAAAGCAGGAAATTCGAATTTTTAGCATTTCTGACATTTTTCTAACTTATCCAACACTATGTGCCGAGTTTAATGCTAGTGGCACAACGTAAAGCACAATTACGATAAAATTATTCTTCGTTCATTATTGCAGCATTGAAGGGAAATTGTAACTGCAGACCGTACCAAACGTGTATTAAATTCGTTCATTGTGAGATAGATCGAGTTATTGCCTTTGCGTCATTTGTCTGTGCAGGAGCTATTCAGTGCAATGCCATATCTATTATGATCCTTATTCTTAGTGCCGGTTAAACTTATAAAGTAATGCAGCATATCCTTCGCCTCGCAATGAGTAAAGATAAAGCGAAGTACCCTCAAAAGTTCAACAAAAAGCACAAACTCGCCAGTCCATGTCAGAGTACTTCTTTTACGAGTTATATACATTGTTAAAAAAGATGAGACAACTAAGGCGGAAGTCAAGTCAGCTATGTATATTTGCTGCCATACTTGCCCATCCCCCAACATCATCCGTTAGATCTCATGCAGAGCAATGCAAGTGTATTGTAACAGATGAAAATGTCAAGATTTTAGGTTCAGGTAAATCCTCTTTAGACTTACGTATTTTAGAATCGCTATTCATTTTTAAACTAAACCGAAATTAAACGACCTGCAGTCGTCTCATCCAAAACAGATAGTATGTAATTGGTCAAGTTCTTATCATTTCAGGGATTTTATGATTAGTGTATTAGTTCATTGGTTTACGACTGTGTGCTTAAAGCTATGTTGATTTTAATGCATTTGAATCGATATCAGATTGCTGATGATGGCCGAAGAGCCGAAACGTTCATTTTTAATATAGACAAGCTTCTCAGTAAATAATTTTTTTAGATCGTTAGTTTTTGCCTTAAGTTTTATTTTAAAACTCTGCAAAGCAATACAACCTAATATCATTAACAATGTTCATGACTGCCATGCAATATTCAATTCCTGTGATCATCTGGACGACCCGTGCAAAAATAACAAATCCTATACTAAAGCAGTGATACATCGCACTACATTGTGTTACCTTTGGTTATGCAAATACAATTTTTTTACTTTACTTTTCAAGATAAGAGTCTAACTTTGAACTATCAATATTAACTAAATGTATGGCTATGTCACAAATATAAACAGCACTTATAAAATAAATATTTAGCCGTTTCGTAAGTTTATCATACAATTTGCTTATTTACGAGTTTTTTACTGTTACCTCAGATTATGCAACAAGTTAATAAAAATGTCATAAAGAGGAAATAAGTTCAAGTGAACAGGAATATTTATATTAAACGTCCAAAACCAAGAAATTATAACCAAAATAATTCAATAAACACTGAAATAAGTGTTCAGTAGTGGTAAACAAAACAAGTCAATTTTGAACATGGCAGCATCCATTTTTCACAATTTATATAAGGCGATTATCAACAAACTTTGTCAGGTTTGATGTTTCAGATAGTGAAATATAATCTGCAGCTGTTTTTACTGCATTCCACAGGCTTACTTTGCCCGAAAACTGACGACCACCTTCATAGACCTCCTTTTGATCATTGCCCAGAGGATCTCAATGAGATTTAAATCGGGGCTCTTCGCTGGCCAGGTCATAATCCTTTTTGATTTAAATCCTAAATCCGCAAGCCAGTTAACAGTATACCGTGCTCGGTGTGAGGGAGCGTTATCGTGCTGAAATACCAATTTGAATCTGCGTGTGATAGTCTGGTCATCAAGCCATGGAATCAAGTTGGCTTCAAGAAACTGGCAGTACCTTTCTGCATTCAGTTTAACTCCTTCTGCCACTTCAAATGGACCAATGAGGGCGTCACCTACTATCCCGGCCCAAAACATTACATCTCCACCAACTTGTTGACGGTTAAGCCGTGTCTGTTGAGGTCGGTCATGGAGGACCCATCCAGACCATCAAGAGTGGCTCTGCGTTCGTCAGTAAATATGACATTCTAGAAACCAGTTTTCATGTTCTCTTCAGCCCATTTGACCCTATTTTCTTCATGAGTTTATGTTAGCAGTGGTCGTTTAATTGCCCTTTTCACCCTTCTCTAGCTTCTGCAGAACCTCACATATTGTCTTTCTGATTAGTATTAGGGCTCCAGCGTCTTCAAATATCGCCTTACTTCTAGAAAGTTGTTTTCTAGCCATAGAAACCTTCAAATGTCGCATATTCCGAGAAGTCAATTTCCTCGTAGAGGCTCTATCCGGAGTTTTCCGGTTGTCTTTATCTTCAAGTGTATAACCCTTAATTTCATTCCTCAGTCATCACGCTGTAATTCCTTGGAAAATTCGAGTGTAGTCTTACCAGAAGTCAATAACGAGGTCACTTTGATCTTTTCTTCACTGGTTAGACCACTTTTCTTGCCCATGTTGACAAGAGAGTGATATTGCCTAATCTTGCGTAACAGCAGAACCCCGTGAGATAAACAAATGTTGCCAAAACGTGGGAAATGGTTCAGTTTTATTTTTCTCTAATTGTTTTTATAGTTACAACATACCTGTGCACTAACTTACTATTAACATTTTAAATGTTTGACACTTATCTTGAAAAAAAAGTAAAAAAAACTTGTACATATATATTTGCATAATCAAAGGTAACGTACTGTATGTGTGCAAACGCAGTGGAGAATGTTATAGTTCCTTATTTCAATGAAAATATAACTACTGATAGCAAATTTAGCTTGTAACTGAATGAATCTAATGATATCACTACTTACAAGCCATTTTTTTTTTTGTAGTTCCGGAGGAAGCCACCTCTGTGCTCGGCAACTCTGGTTGCCGAGCACAGAGGTGTCAATTGAATGACCGGTATACCTTTATCCACCCCTTCCCATCCATCTATTCTTGATCACGCCTTTCAGAGCAATAATGCAGTTTCCATTAATGATTTCAAAATAATTGCTTCCACCATTGGTATTCAGAATCTAAGAACCATAGAATCACTGTATATTCAAAAACTTAAACCAGAACTCAATGATATGCAAAGCGCCACCCCTCTCTTTGTCACCGGCTGTTCTTAAGTAGGATTTTAATTCAGTTTATTTTGTTCACATTTGTTGTAAACTTTCCAATCACATGTGATTCTTTATTCATTTCAGAATTGTTGATGATGGGCCGATTACGTCCGAAACGTTCATTTTAATAATTGCGAACTATTTTAATTTTAGTAAATTTTAGGAATATGCCTACTTTTACATCCTATCTAGCTTTATTGTGTTTAGTTCAACTAAATTCTCAAGTGATATCAAATTGTATTAACGTAATTCTCAAGTATTAGGCTTGGGAAAATTTCCGAAATTGGTCTGAAAATTCCTGGAACCCACTCAGATTCCCAAGATCTGGAGAAAATTATCAAAGAGTGGCAGCCCTGTATCTCACGTCTGGCAAGGCACACAGCAGCAGTTAAAGCAGGAATCGGTCGCATCGCCTGCCGCCAGCGCTGGCTGCTCAGGACGGCAGCTGCCTGCTAAACTACCGCTGTTCCGTGTACACGCTTCAATGCATTCCGCACATCTAAAAAAACTGCCAGCCTGCCAGATTCTCGCTGAACTGCGTTTAGTGTGCCAGCGCCCTAAGACAACCTGTGGGGCCCTCCTGCAAACGTTGCTCCTCATTACATAGAATGGGCAAACTTACCTAACTTAATAGCAGAGTCTATGGCCAATCCTACACCCTCTGAGTGGCATTGTCTACAGTGGATGTAAGTTTCTGCAACAGTTGTCTAGTGTGGTCACACAAGCAAGCTATGCTACCGACGGTTCCTGAGGGGCAGTGCCGCACCTTGAGGCTGTCCAGCAGCAGCAGGCAGTAGAGGTAGCCCGCCCGGCCGTACAGCAGCTCATCAGGCAGCTCTTTATCGGAAATGACACGCGACGACAGAGACAGCAACCTGTACACAGGGTGGGTTAGGACGACAGAGCTTCTGTGGCAGTACCCACTCCAAAAAATAACTCAAGCACAGCAAGGGTTAAACGCACCATCCAACAAACTAAGCTCACAGTATCTTGCGCGTCAACCTGTGTTGTAATCGGTGTACTGAGGACGAAATGCCTGTAGTCCGTCTCTATGCCAAATCCACAGGATAGCAGAAAGGGGCTGAAGGATGGTGTTGGGAGAAAATCACAAGTCTGGTCACAGGTGGCCCGTTGGGCGAAGGCATGATGATTTACGTACGTGTATTCAATTTCGATGTATAAGGTGAACGATGCAAGAAGTGTGCCTAGCTTCATAGGGTTATTTTTACAAAGTCACGCTCGAAAGCAGACATATGCTCTTATCACGTTAGCAGCTGTTCTCTCAGTCGACGACACGTTGACATCGCTACTTTTAGATCGCTGTCGTAACTTTATGCACAAAGAAAACGAAGATTTGGAACTTCATCTGTGAAATAGTTTGCGACTGGCTGCGCAGACAGGAGCATATTAGCCCGTAAATCATTAAACTGCAGGCATTGTAATGTGTCGCATGCGCTGGAGCACATCATTGTTAATTACCAGTCCTCATTTTAAGGTATTTACGATGGATAGAACATAACCACTCATCGGGTCAGACTAGCAACTCAGTGAAACAAACTCAACTGGAAAATCTAAGTAAGAAGCCACAGACCATAGGATAACTTTGGCTACTTCCCCCCCCCCCCCCTAAAAAAAAATCGATTCGAAAGCCTAAATCTTTATCAGACAGGAATAGAGGGCAATTTGGTAGCAAAAACACACTCACTTGTCGACATAATAATCAGCACTGCGCAGTGCCTGTGAGTTACTGAGGCTGGCCACTACAGCAGCGGTGGTGAGGGGGCCGCCGTCCCCACACAGGTACGTCACTCGGGAGCCGCTGCCTGCCGACTGTACAGTGTGCTGCACAATTTCCTCCGCCATCTGCCCAAGGGGATGGGAGAAAATACAGTGACACTTCGTTAATTATCTCTACCATGGAGGTAATACATTTTTGCTAGAGTTAGTTTGCCTATCGTTTTTTTTTTTTTTTTTTTGTTACTAATATAACTCAAAAAGTTAACGAAATTTACAGCAACTGCTACGAATGTTACAAGGAACAGATTATTAAATTTTTGTGATAATCCGAAAGAAATCCAGGAATGTGGACCATTTTGAAGTTTTCGTTGGCATTGCGTTGCCTGGTGGAGGTCTCCGCTCTCTGAGTGCTTCTCCAGTTATTATACTCAACAATTGTTTAAAAGTAGAAAGAAGGGGTATTCAGCATGTCGATAAGAGACGTGAAACCTACGCACGAAGGTGTTTTCAAACAGGTTCGACGCTCATTGAAACACACAAAGTCCAGAAAGAAGAGGAAGAACAGAATAGGAAGTGAAAGTAGGAGCGAGGTAATAAAAAAAAGCAAAGTGAGCACAACAAAAAGGCGCTCCGAAGACCCCACCAAAGGGTGTGGTGTCTTACAGGGCTCCCTAGGGGCGCTGCTCCTTAACACAAGATGAGCGAGCATAATTGACATAACTCTAAGGCTCATCATATGCCCCATGGGGGGTTCCTCGGTGAAAGTGCTGACCCCTTGAGAGTGTTAAGTAAGCATATGTCGTTTCCACAACACAAAATCGTTTTTAGCCACACGGCCAAGGGTTAACTTCGTCGAGATCATTAAATTTATACCGGATAGGAGAGCCATCAGATGACATTGTTTGGTCGGGAGAAACATTGCAGTTACTACGGCTTTTTTTTTTTACTCTTCTGGAGCGGTACATGAGTCGTACTCCAAACAATGATGGTATACCACGCCAAACATTGCAAGTTGAAATTGGACGTTAGCAAGTTAGATTCATGCCCAAGTGGACGAATACCAAAGAGTCACATCTACATCATATTTTCGCGAAAAAACGTAGCCAAATCTAGCTCACATGACAAACTTGGAACAATTAACACAGATTTTTCGAAAGTAAATGGGCCCCAATGACTGAAAATATTTATTAATTAATGTGAGGAGTCGCCCATTCTTTGGCTTCAATTCGCGACCAGAACTAATAATCTAACGGGCTAAGATTTCGGGATTTTGAAAACCAAAAGTCTCTCCCTAAATTGGATATCGCACTTGTTTAGCATTTCAACAATCTTTCGCACCGTGCCCGGTATGGGCGCAAGCAGAATCCTGCAGGAAGATAAGTCCTCATTTGAGGCGTTGATCTTCATCCATGGCATGATAGCCGCTTCCAAGACGCTGCAGCGGGATTCGGCATTCACTTTTTCATCTTTGGCAAAGAAATGCGTAAAGATATCGCCCTCACTTAAAAAAAACACAAGGTCACGATGCTGTTGCTGTTTGTCGTCATTGTCTGAGAAACTTCTATTTTAGATGAAGCAATAGAGCGATCGCTACGTCTGCTATGAGTCATATTCACAGTAAAAATCTTTTCATCTGAAAAGAACTTGATTTTCCAGTAGATTTTTAATCAGTTCAAAAAGCTTCCTGCACATCTCCAAACGTGCTTTCGACCTTAGACATAAGACGACATACCAAAGTCTTTCACTACCCAGTGAATGGTAGTTGGGATACTAATAGATCTTTTCTTACCCAAGGTTGACATTGGAACCAGCAGATTGGCTTCTTTTGAGACGAGAAAAGCCAAGAAGCGAGGTTTAGGAATTTCATCTTTTCTTGGTCTGCGGGCAACCCTACAATCTTGGCCAGTTTTATCAAGGCGCTTACACACATCGGAAACTGTCTGCCTAGGATACTGAATGGAGTTTGCAATCTATGCTGCACTGTGGCCTGCACTACGAGTTCACAGACCGCTAAACGTCTGGACTACCCCATTGCGTAGTGTTTGCTTGGATCACACTGTTGTGAGTGCGGTGGTTAAACAAGGAGTTAATAATAATAATAGTTTGTACTAACAGTCTGAATTCCTTACTATTAATTGTAGACCTACAGTAACTAAGCACAAGTAGCATAGGTTAGTTTGCGAATTTCAGAGTGTATATAATCGGTGTTGCCACAGTTTTAAAAATTTGTACGAACTCATCAGTAAGATGGCGTCTAGAATAGCGCGATCTTAATCAATAATCAAATCATGCTCTTTCAATTCTATAGTTCAATTGAATGAAAATAAAACTCCAATTGAAAATGCGAAACAAATGCTTACACTTTACATACCTACATCCAAAGTTGCAATTGTTACAGAGATACAATTCTCAAATTACTAGCGTTTGGAATTAGTCCCAGTTCATTTGTTAGACCCCGTACAGTTGAGAAGTGTCCCATTTTCTGTATTAGTTAAATCTTTAGCGATATTTTCATTTTACAGTTTTTACAGTGTGTACATCATTTATCTGTTCATTCTTTGCGTTCTGAAGAAAAGAGACACGCGAGTATTGAGCGAAGTCGAAGAAAATGGTGAAATTTATTAAGACAGGGAATGATATCTGATATTCTTCCGTGAGGTGCGCTGTTATTGTTGTAGTTGCGATCAACTGCGCTTTTCGTCCGGAGGAAATTTCGGCGAGGACGGGGAAGTGAAGGGAGAGTCAAGGGAAGGGTGGGAAAAGAGAAAAGTACAGATGCAAAGGGGGTCCTCTCAGAGAGGCACGGGAGTGAGGGCCGTTTGAAGGGCGCTGCACGCAGCACCCCGTGCACTCGAGCGAGTGCGTGCGTTTGTACATACATATAATGACTGGACGCCTTACCTGCTTGTGCTGTGCTGCTCTCTCTCTCAGGCTGTCACACATCCCTGCACCTCCCTCTTTAAAATTGCCAGATACCGCTGTCATGGGGCGCTTGTTGGCGCCTTGCCATGTCACCTCTAGCGACAGACCGCCCTACTTAACCTGGCCCATGAAGAACAAGGCGAAGGTGACGAGGCGGATAGGCCGGCAGCGGCTCACTCTCTTGGTGGAGGTGATCGCGTGAGGTGCGTGTGTGCTGGAGCTGCTGTCGACCCAGGATTGTAAGAACAGTGTAGCTAGGTACCTCACTGTGTTCGTGTGTACTAGCTCCTGTTAGTGTAATACCGTAAGCCTACTGTTGCTGTCCTGGATGGGTTGGTGAGTGGTTCGACC
>LQNS02278125.1:43650691-43675848 GCA_001587735.2 Parhyale hawaiensis | reverse complement strand
ATGATGCAAAATATTGTATGTGTACAATACACCTAGCATCTTTAACTTGATATATTTATACTAGCTAAAATTATTTGGACATGTTTAATGTTTACATCAAATATCTACTTGTTGGACCAAGGAGTCGGAGTCGGAAAATCTTGAGGGCCAGGAGTTGGAGTCTAAGTTGGAGTCGGAAATTCTGGAGGACCAGGAGTCGAAGTCGGAGTCGGACCTTGAACCATCCAACTCCGCAACCCTGCAACCCACCTCCACAAAAAATGCCTAAAAACATAAGTACTTTTTTAAGAAACATTTTTTTCAACAAATAAAAGCTGAAAAAGTGAATAACAGTTTAACCATACTCAACACTCCATTACTAAATTATATAGCTAGCTATGGCATTGTTCTTGTATTCTCTTTAAAAAAAATGTCCAGAACTGATTCCTCTACCCCGAGTTAATATGTAGCTACAGGAAGACCTAATCAGTTCAGGGATTTCAAACAAAAAACTGATAAGTTTTAGCCATCTATGAAACCTATTTATTAGCCAGATTCACAATTGTAAAATCACTTTTTTGGTGGATAGCCCAACTAAACAATACTTACTGTACCTTGGTCATTATTATGTAGGCTTGAAATAGATGGCTAAGAATAGGTAAACCAATTTTGTGGTAGTTTGGGTCATCCAAGAATATAGCATTTATTGATATTGAAAAAGCTTATGATAGGGTGAATAGGTACACTCTGTAAAGTTCTGCTTATTATTGGGGTAAGTGGAAAGCTAGCTAGTTGACATAATAAAAAGTCTATATGGGAAATGAGGGCCAGGTACATTATGGCTGCTATTGAGACGGACTGGGTCAGAAGTAGAGTGGGGGAGTGTACTGTCTCCTCTACTTTTTGGGCTAAACACCGAGGAGTTTCCATGTTGGGTTAGGAATACAGGGGTAGGGGTAAATACAGATGGCAACATCCTGAGTGTGTTGATGTATGCTGATGACGTTGTTCTGTTGATGAAAGGGTTAGGAATTACAGGTGTTAGCTACTAAATGCTGCAAGTAGCTATGGAGAAAATTTTAAAGTGAAGTTTAGTACAGAGAAGAGTCAGGTGATGGTGGTGAATGGTAGCTAATCAGGGAGATATGGGGTACACATGGTCTCTGGGAGGAGAAGAGTTGAAACAAACAAGAGAGCGGACTAACAAGTGGAAGAGTATACAGATGTCCGGCCAGTACCTCGAAGCTGTTCAGGACAATATAGTCCCTGACTCATGGAACTGGCTGCTGAGGGGTGAGCTGAAACGGGAAACGGAAGGCACCATCCTGGCAGCTCGAGAGCAAGCCCTCAGAACCAGGTATATCCAAAACAAGATCGACATGAGAAACGTCTCTATTACCTGTAGAATTTGCAGGAGCTCGGACGAAACCATAAACAACGTGATAGGCGAATATGGAGTGCTGGTGCAAAAGGAGTACAAGCCCAGGCACGATTAAGTGGCTTGACACCTGCACTGGACCCTTCTGCGGATCCATAACTTCCCTGTTAGTGAGAGGTGGTACAAGCACGAACCCGCGCCCGTGGTTGAAACCGAAGCCGTGCAAATCTACTGGGACAAGTGGATGGAAACTGATCGAGTACTCCACGCCAACCGACCGCACAAAAGAAAAACAGGAGAAGTCGGCCAAACTGACATTTCAATCCCCTTCGACTCCAAAATCGTGGACAAGGAAGTGGAGAAGAAGGAAAAGTACCGTGACCTTGCCATCGAACCCCAGTGACTGTGGTAGATGAAGGTGGACGTCGTTCCAGTGGTCATAGGAGCTCTGGGGGCAATGTCCAAGAATTTCAAGACTGCCGTGCGAGAGCTGAAGTGCGGCCATTTCTTCCCAGGAACCCCCCCGAAGAGCGCGCTGCTTGGAACAGCGCACATCATTCGTAAAGGGCTCTGAGCCTTAGGTCGCGGGATGTGACCCGGCGCCAGAGTGTAGAGCTGAACATCGCTCAACCGATCCAATTTGGGTCGTGAAATCCCGTCGATAATAATAATTATACAGTGTGTCACACAGCAGTCTAATCAAAGTAATATGTAAGAAAAATATTCTGTGCGAATGATGAACGATAAGGTAGGCTACCTAACATTCATAACCCAGTCATTAACTGTGCCCTGATTCAGACAGCATACCAATATTTTCTGCCATGAATTGGTAGCTACTAAGATCTGATTAACAATAGGATACTGAAGCTCTTTCAAACCAGTTGAATAGGTGCAGAACAACCTAACGGCATCAAAGTTGCCATTGGAAACTCTTCTTCCGTAACCATCTACTTAGCCATTGGTTTTTTCCAACCCTGCTGCAGTGTGGTCAGGGTTGGTTGGTTTAAACATTTAACCAAATGGTTTAAGCGAACTGCAAGAAACCATGGTTTAATAAAATAATGATGTTTGGTTTTCATCTATGTTTAGCCCATTTTATTCATAAGTATTGCAAAATTATTAGTATCATTTCTAAAAATTATCAAATTTTTAATTACACATCTGAAAGGATGTGTTAATGTTTTAATTTAGGAATCGGTCTGACTGTTAGGATAGCTTTATATTTCACTTTTCTTTAGCTCAATACCCGCTTTTAATTAGCTAGTCTTTGGATTTCTAAGTGTTTCTAAGTTTCAAAGGACTCTACATTGCAATTATAAATCATAGCATCTCAGCAGATTGTAACTATATTAAATGTAGCCATAGCAAATATAGATACTCTGCTAACTACTTCTACTTAACCCCTTTATCTTACGATCCTTCTTCTACAATAGAAAGTTGAAATGAAGTGACTAAGATTGTTTATGATCAGCTTGCTACACGTTTACAAAGTAGAAAATCCTACAAATGTTAGATAAAATTCCTACAAATAGAAAAAAACAACAAATTTCTCAAAACCATAGTTTTTGGCTAAAAAAGGGGTTTCCAACCCTTAGTGTGGTGCGGTATACACTTAGAACGGAAATAATAGCTTTATCGCAGAATTGACCGCAACTGTACTATTAGGCTTTAAATTTTAGTGAAAATTTCACAGAAGGTAAACTTGTGATTCTTATAATGTTAAATTTGAAACAACTAATCATGCTAGTTCTAGATTTTTTTTTTTGTAAATTTTACAAATTTCACTGAGCGGCTGTATTAGCTTTTTGACTAAAAAACAAAATATTAAGTTTTATATCACCAAAGGAGCTCCAATGAACAACACAAATGAAAAAAATATCTATTGAACAAGAAATCATTAGCTTACAATGACTGAAAAAAGTCTCCTTTGCCAACATGACCTCCTTATGACGTTTAATAATTTCAATAATCCTTTAATCCATGTGGTCAGTTAGTTTCTTTATTGCAGAAGGTGAAACTGCCCTTGCTGCTGCAGCAACAGCATCCCTCAAGACAGATTTTCAGTTATGCTGCCTTCCATCTGTGTACATTTCCCTTTTCAGAAAGGCCCAGAAGTTTTCATTTGGGTTTAGATCAAGTGAGCATGGTGGCCAAACCATCAGTTTCTCTCCATGGAACCCCAAACAGTCTAGAAATGTTGTGGTAGTGCAAGCAGAGTGAGAAGGCGCATTGTCATGCACGAAAATCAAGTTTCGAAGCAACGAAAGGTAGCTATGTCATTCAGCCATAGGATCTAGGCGTCCTTTAACATGTTACAATATGGTGCAAATGTAATTTTCACGTCATCAGGTACCTACTCTAGCCGGACCTACAAGTCAATCCCCTCATGATACCAGCCCATATCATAACACCACCTCTCTGTTGTTGACGTTCTATGCATTGATGACACTCCCTCCAGGTTGCACCCAACCCTTACTCCACCATCAGGTCCATCAAGGGTTGCCCAGGTTTTATCAGTGAAAAGGCCATGATTCATAATCTTCAGGTAGCTATTCCTCTGCCCACTCCATCCTCAAAGTTTTATGTCTTGGGGGTCATAGGAGGCAATTTCAGCGGGAATTTGACAGGGGGAAAGGAGCAAAGGATGACAGTTCTTGTAGTTTCAGGCACTTCAGGAAGCCCAGCAGCCGTAAGAATGGATTTACTTGTTTGCACGGGCCTTTTAGGTAGCTGACGAACTACATTTCTTTTATCTGTAGATTTCAGTAACAGTCCTTGAATGCCCAGCATCTGATCTTTTTTTCTATGGTCAAGGGTCCTTCCAGCATCTTGTCACTGTGTCAATATGGCGCCCTACTTTTTGGGCAATATCATAAAGAGAGGTGCCTTTTGCAGTTTCTTTGATAATTTCTATCCCTTTTGTTAGAGCTTTTCCACGTCCCATTTTAGCAGAATATACAAGAAGCTATTAGTTATTGCCATTCACCTCAAAAAGAGAAAAAATGCCAAGAGTTGTCAATCAGGAGACACAAAATGTAAACAAACTCAACAGTGCTCTGCCCTAAGATGTCACGATTTCCCTGCAAGTTTCATGAAAATTTATCACGCAAAAATGAATATGGTCAATTTTGTGCTAAAGCTATCATTTCCGTTCTAAGTGTAGTAGTTTTATTTCATCTGCTAGTAGGTATGCTTATTTTCACAGTAAGTACCTATACATGTATCTATTTCTTTTTTGACATAGTAATTAATTTTGTGTGATTCAAGAACTTTCCATGTCGCTCTATGTTTCATGATGATGAAAGAGCTAACTGCTGCAATAGATGATTTCTTCTTATTGTTTCAGCTGCCTTCATTGAGCAGAAAAAGAATTATTGAGAATAGGAATCACTTGGAGCTCCAACTTCAGCGACACAACTATCGACGTCGGGATGAGGAACTCATGCTGCGAGAAATTGCCAAACTTCGAAATGCCCTGCCCATATTGGAAGAGTACAGAACTTGTGTTCAGCAAAGCAAACAGTACCGCAATGAAAAAATTGTACTTGTGAGCAGACGCAATGACAATTTTGACAGACTCCAAGTTCTTGTACATAAACTCGAGGCTATAGAAACCACACTCACCGCACTACAAAATACATTGAAAGAGAACTGGGATGGTGAGTGTGTCTTTATTTTCAGTTGAATAGGCTAAGCATTATCTGAAGTACTATAAATTCATTTTATCCTGATTAGTACAATTTTTGCGTCATAGAGTTACATGCCATTGGTGGGTTATGATGTAGGACTTCTAAGCAAATTTTTGCTGTGATTTAGAACTTTATTATATTGGGGCTTCTCGTGCAGGATTGACGGAGGTGCAGGAAAAAAAATCGCACCTTCTGGAGGTCGGGAAGAAGCAACTGGCAAAACTGAGACTGCAGCGACAGAAAGAAGCGAAGCACCGCGCTGTGGCCAGAGCGAGCAGCCCCTCCACCCACTCATCTGAAGTCTCAACTATTTATCCTACTAAAAGGTAATATGAATATAGGCTTATGAATTATTCAAGACAGACGTTCATAATGGTATGGATTCATCTTTTAGTTGTTGCTTGGTAAATTCAATGCTTCTGCATTGCAGCTGTTGGTGATACCGTATTGGCAGAGCTTTAAAGAGTAAACTACCTTCTGGAGTAGGTATTTATGTATCATATAGGTAGCTGTATCTATATGAATATTTTTTGTATACCTTCTGTTTTGGCAGCATAGTTATATTTCAGGCTGTGACTTTCTATCTATTTAGCTAGCTATGTATTTTATACTTGAAGGTTTAACTATTATTTGATTAAAAGTTTTACCTGAATTCAACCTGGTCCATTATCTATTACACCTGAGCCTTGGATGGTGTGGTCTATTTTGTATCGCTTCCCTGTACGTGGCGCCTGTAATGTTACCATACTAGTGACACACACATTTTATCATCCTGGGGCAATTGATCAAACGTGTTGTTTTTTATTAGTATGGATGACATTAGAACAATTAGAAGCATTGCATTTGACACTGTCCCCCTCCGGGGGCATAGGATGGGCCATAGGCCATAGGGTTAGGTTAGTTAGGTTCGCACATCCTATGTTATGGGGAGTAGCGCCCCCAGGGGGTTTGAGTAGGTTACCTTAGCCAGTAGCTAGGCCTTCGGGACGTCTGTCTTTCGTGCCCACTTTGCTTCCTTCTACTTTCATACTCCTACTGATCTTACTGTTGTCTATTCTTCTTCTTCTTTTCCGACTTGCTGTTCCCATGCGCGTTGATCCTGTGTGGGAACACCTTCGTGCATGGGTTCCCCGTTTTTCTGTCGACATACTATATGTCCCTTCCTTTTCCTCTCTTAGAAGAGCTTAGTACTTATTTAGGGAGGCTTAAATCTTCTTATAATACCTAATACCTTTGACACTGTCACTGTGCATACCTATTTGAGTATTGATGAGTGCTGTTTGCCTATGTCTGTGGCCTGTCAGGTAAAAATTTGTTGCTGGCGATGATCTGTAAGTTTTTGAATCTCTAGCGTCCCTTTCTGGTTTTTGGAAATTCATACTCTTATTCTCTCTATACATCAATACCCTATCACCTCAGGGGCATAAGTTGAATCATAGGGCAAAAGGGTTAGGTTAGTTAGGTTCGCCCATCATATATATATATATATATATGTTTTATATATCTTGAGGAGCAGCAGCCTCAGGAAACTGATAGGTTACTTTGTCCAAGTAATGCTTTAGTCAGGCCTTCATGGCATTTGTCTTTTATACTCGCTTTGCTTCCTTAGTTCCTATGGATGATGCTGTGTTCTGGGACGAACAAAACAAAGCATCTCTTCTCTCCCCATCTGATAGTCCAATTTGCACTGATACTGTTTGAGAGCACCCTCATGTATGGGTTCCACATTTCGATCAAGATGCTACAGGTCTTCCTCTTTCTCTCATGGAACACCCTCATTGCGCCCAGGGATGCGTCAGCAACGCATTCACCCAGCCCCTCCTCACACAGCGTATCGGACTTGATGTTTACAGATAAAAGCATTTCACGAGATGATTGTACCAACCACAGTGATCAGAGAGAGGTGAATGTGTGTTTGTGCCTGTGACCAAAACAAAGCTGTGCCTGACGTATTAGCTATAAATCGCGCTCAGGATAAACCCCACATATGTGACGTCCCACTTAGCTACCTTTACTTTAGTTTAAAGCAGGCGCAGCCTTTTCACTCGCCACTTGTAGCCACTATGTCGCCAGCGAGTAAGAGAAGCTCAGCTGTAAGCATATGTGGTCAGTTGCATTTTCCCTGTACCACTCATTCATAGGGTTTGAGAGTCGGCGTCGGTCGACATTGGGGGATCCGGAGCTGGAATTGGAAGCTGGCTAGAACCTGAAGTTGGTGTTGGTGAAAATGGGCCTATTTTGTTTATGATTGGCATTAAAAATCTCCACTCAAAAAAAAAAATAGCGGTTACCCATTGTTTTTTTTTTTGCCAAGCATTATTTGAATGAATAAAAGCTGGATAACTGCAATAAATAACAGTTGAAATATTAAATATAGCTAGCTATAATGAATACTCATACTTTGATGTTAAATCTATCTATTATTCTTGCCTGTATAATCTTTCAAAATAACTCCAAAAATCAACCTTATAGCTAAACCTCAGTTTAATGTACTAATGTACACGAGGGCTTAATTAGTATAGGAAGTCCAAAAAAAATGCTAATAGCTTCACAGTACTTAACACATTACGTCCTAGTGATGTAAGAATGTATTTATCAGCTAGAGTCATTACTGTGTATCTGCATCAGCTTTAGGAATCCTCTAAGAAATTCCAGATTTTGCGTGGACTTTCAAGTCTTGTGTACCTTTTAGTTTATAGCCCAAGCAAACGCGGATACGGCCACTGTCCCACGGCCATGTTTCTGGGGCATGCCGGTAGGGCATGCCCCATCGTGTGGAAAGGCCATAAGAAAGTGTTATACTGTTTAACAAATGTTTTTAACAGTAGCAAGTGCTGATTGCACTGTTTCAAAAATTTGTTCGATGTCGGAGTAAGCTAAAATTCAAGTTCAGAAAATTTTAAACATACGATGAATCGTTTTAAATGGCAGTAGTCAATGAAACGTTAGCTTGAAAAAAATGCGAAACGGTCTGTCATTCACTCTCTTGTGCAGCTGACAATGATCCACTTGAATAATATTTTTTAGAGGGTGGGCGGCTAGGAATGGATGAATTTCATGGCAGTTTAAGTTGCTCAAGCATACGATGGCTATATCGAGGGCTTAGAGCCAGAAGTGCCTATGTCCATTTTTGATGAAATCGGGTTCCACTCACTAAGTGGGTGCCCTTGAGGTACCTATATTTTTAGTGTCACAAGTGTCTATGCCATATATCTTCATTAAGCAGAGATTTGGCATGAAGATATATGGCACATACACCCGTCACACTAAAAATATACACCACGGGCACCCATTTAGTGAGTGGAACCCGATTTCATCAAAAATGGACATAGCCACTTCTGGCTCTAAGCCCTCGATATGAAAGAATGGCTGGCTTTGTCAACACTTTTTCATTTTGCTATAACCTCATACATATGCTTTCAAATAAATACCAATCACTCTTCAGTGTAGTGTAGTGGTATAGAATAGATGAATTAGAAGTATTTCCCCTTAATTTGGGAGTAATAGTTATATCAGATGGTTCAAGCCCCCTTAAATCAATACTTTAGCTGTTCTAAGAGGAGAAAAGGTAAGGTCATTCAATATGTTATGTCAAGATTAGCGTGGAACCCATGCTCTGCTCAAGGGTATTTCACTCAGAATCAACTCGCATGGGCTCAGCAACTTGGGAAAGAAGAGGAAGAACAAATAGAAAATCATCGGTAGGAGTGTGAAATGGGATGGAAGATAAGTGGACAGAAAGGAAAGATGTCTCGATGCCCTAGCTAATGGCTACAGTAACCTACACAATCCCCGAGGGGTCGATGCTTTTCATAACATAGGATGGGCGACCCTAACTAACCTAACCCTATGGCATATGGGCCATCCTATGCCCCCTGAGAGAAATTTGGGACTTGATCTAAGCTTGAGACTGAGGAAAAGGTAAACCATTATACCATGTAGGGAGTTACAAAACAATAGTTAACTGCAACGTAGACAGTACAGCAAAAAAGCCTAAATCAACACCTCAGAAACCAAATCAGTTGTAGCTTCTTTGACTTTCAAAATACTTACATTTAGATCCTTGAGAGTACTGCCCATTTATTAACTTGCTAATGAAAAGTTGTTTGTTAGTGACATGTGCTTTGCGGTGGCGCCACAAGCAGACAACAATGTATGAAAGACTGGTATAGAGGCTGAAATTAATTTCATGGGATGGATATCTGTAGCTGCAGGAGAATCACTACCTACTAGTTTTGTCAAGACATTGAGACCATCCATTTGCAAAAATATAAGACTTAGACTATAGTCACAAGGATATTGACAGTTTACTCATACTGGCTCATTATGATGTTTGGTGCATGAGGTTTCTATATTTTATTTTCTGTACCACTGAACACACACATATGCAATGAAATGCAGACGCCCTCAGGGGCATATTGTGGCGGGCAGTTTCCCTGCCACCATATGTTTGGGCATCACGCACCCAAGGGTCCCGAGTGCCTTCTCCGCAGGGGATGTAGCATCGGGCCGCAGTTCCTGCTGAGAAGGTTAGTTTTGTAAAGTTAGGTAAGCTCTCAATACTTCCCCTTCTGTTTCGGGAGGTGGGCTGCTGATCGAGGTGGGTGACCTATTCCGGCTGGACTTCTACCTTCTTGTATTTCGTTTCCATCCCCAGTGCGGCGCGGCTGAGCGAAAGCGTTCAGCCGCGGCCGGGGGTTGGAGATGTTCAACTTGCGCCTTTTTCCTGTCAGTAGCGCACTGACCTCCACTCTGAGACGTACCGGCAGAAATGCCGAGACAAAAATCCTTGATAAATTAAAACGCGCCCTAGTGGCGCACGAGCCTGTGGTTGAACACAGGAATAGTTCGGCGCGATATAGGCAGTGTGCCACTGAAGCGCTAGTAAAAACTTCTACTACTATTACTACTACATGAAATGCAGACAAACGCTTAAGTTTCAAGCCACAACTAAGTTAAAGAAAATTAACCTTCTCTTGTTCTTGCGGAGTGCTCATTTTGGCTATATATACCTATTGTCAAAGATTAAACCTTTAGTTGTAGCAACTACCCTGTATATGCCAGATGGCTGTCATGCTTATCTTTTGACATTTTTACAAGACCTTAAGTTCCTGCTGAATTTTTATACATCCTCCAGATTTTCTGCTCTAAGTCTGTGTCTTACATTAGGCTAAACAGAGCAAAATACGGAGAATTGTTCTGAATGAAGAATGAACTAAAAGGTAGAATTTGTTAGCCAGTCCATGACAGTGCCCTGATTGAGTTAGCTTATGAGATTCTCTGTCGTAAATTGTCACCATGATCTGATTATCAAGGCGATGTTGGAGAAATTGGTACTTTTGAAGCAGTTGAACAGGTGCAGACTATGAAAAAGCGTCAAATATATCATTGAAAACATTTCCTCCATAACCCCTCCACTCCAAAATAAAATTAATAAACACAATCAACGCAATAAAAGCCAATAAATTGAAGAAAACCCGAAATACCCCGCCCCTCCAACTACTAAAAGCTAGAAAACCTACCACCCACTTTTTTTTAAAACCTTGAGGGTTTTTAACTATTATTTTATTAGGAAAAAAGGGTCTGAGTAGATAGGAGTCAGGCATTTTTGGGGGTCTGTGGTGTTAGAGTTGACGATTGGTAGACCCGGGAGTGGGAGTCTGACTTGGTCCATGCGACTCTCCCTTAAGTCACAATCCTGCCGTCCACGACACCGCGCCCACGTGATGCACTGCGAGTGCACTGATACTTTTTTGCCTTTTGAGATTTTTTTACATAGATAAATATATATTCCAAGGATGAGCAGAAGGTCGCAGTGGTTTATTGATTTCCTGTCTCTTTGATGGGTAGTGTGAAAAATATGCCACTTGGCGAAAAAAATTTGCTGAGAACAGTTTCCATGTCAAACTCTACTTTTACGTTCAACTCGAGCATGAAAATTGAAAAATTGAATTTATAAATAGGCAAAATTTGGTAGGTAACACCCCAAGTATTTAAATGAAATTTCTGAACATGGGGCTGTTGCTATAGGAGCTACTGCTCGCCCTATTAGGCATGTAGCTAGCTAGCCTTGTGTTCAAAAATTGCAAATTTGATTAACCTAACCCAAATTGCGAAAGGTTATCGTGGTTTTCTCTCATATCCGCCATGGAAATACATCAATCACGTCAATAGATGCCTTTTAAGGGGGTCGTCCCGAAATTTTGGAATTTTCTTTATTAGTGGTCCGATCTTACTGAAATTTTCACATATGTAAAATTGAAAAAAAAAACACTTTTTATTCACGTAACTTTTTCCGTTTAGGCCTTAGTTTTATATATATATATTTAATATATATATATATTTTTTAAAAGAGTAGAACTGCCTCAGTTTTTATGCTAGAATAAAAACAAAGACAGTTTTGGAATCCTTGAAAGATTCCCTACAACAATTACGTTTTCTTTAAATTTTTTTCTTTTTCGTTTTCTATTGACGTGAGATTTTAGATGGGTGACTNTAGCCTTGTGTTCAAAAATTGCAAATTTGATTAACCTAACCCAAATTGCGAAAGGTTATCGTGGTTTTCTCTCATATCCGCCATGGAAATACATCAATCACGTCAATAGAAAACGAAAAAGAAAAAAATTTAAAGAAAACGTAATTGTTGTAGGGAATCTTTCAAGGATTCCAAAACTGCCTTTGTTTTTATTTTAGCATAAAAACTGAGGCAGTTCTATTCTTTTTTAGTCTGAAAATGTATATTTTTCAATAGAGGCAATTTTATGTTCTTTTTGTTATAAAATGCAGTATTTCCAAAGGAAATGCCCTTGGCATGTTTCATTTATAGTACATTCCCACCTACAAATATCTAACATTCTTCACATACAAACAAAATTGTAATATTATTATGTATTAGATGAATAAATAATGAAAATTGTATTTATATAAATTTTTGATTTTGTATTTTTTGTTCAATCTTTCTGAATTTTCCCTCAGGTACTTTTCCCAAAAGAAAAATTTTCACATATGTAAAATTGAAAAAAAAAACACTTTTTATTCCTGTAACTTTTTCCGTTTAGGCCTTAGTTTTTTATATATACGGTATATAATATATATATATATTTTTTTAAAAAATAGAACTGCCTCAGTTTTTATGCTAGAATAAAAACAAAGACAGTTTTGGAATCCTTGAAAAATTCCCTACAACAATTACGTTTTCTTTAAATTCTTTTCTTTTTCATTTTCTATTGACGTCAGATTTTAGATGGGTGACTGTCTAATCTTTCCGAATTTTCCCTCAGGTAGGTTTCCCAAAAGAAAAATTTATATATATATATATATATATCATTGTTATGAGGGTACTTACCATACGTAGCTATGTTGTTGTAGTAAGTGTTATCGCTAACTAAATATATCTATATATAAAGTTTTCAAATATATTTATTGTCTAACAGCAGCAGCAAAAAAAAAAGGCAAATTTGGACCCCCTGTGGACCCATTCCCCCCCCCATTTTTGGGGGGGTTCTAGTGCCGCTAGCCAGCCCCCTAGAAATTTGGTATGCAATAGCCTTTGGTATACTTATGATTTTGCAGCAAAAAAAAGGCAAATTTGGACCCCCTGTGGACCCATTTTGCCCCCCCATTTTGGGGGGGGTTCTAGTGCCGCTAGCCCCCTAAGAATTTGGGACGTTATAGCCCCATACCTGAGGACACTTTTTGAGCACAAAACAGAAAATTGATAATTTTGACCATTTTCGCTGGACGACCCCCTTAATGACTTAAATATTAAAATCCAATTTCGGTAACATTAAGGTAGAGTAGCATGGAACCCGCCCGCCCCACCGCCACGTCCCGTGATTGCAAGTTTTTTTTTTCCGAATTATTGATTGAAAAAGTGCATGGAGAGCCTTAAGTAGCTAATTGAAACAAACTATGCAATGCTTATTTTATTTTGTTTATGTGGAATTTAATAAGCATGATCTAATTTTCACGATGCTGCAGGTAATTCAGAATTTACCTCGATTTCAATTACCACGCTTAAAGAAGTGTGACATTACTACGAATTTTCTACTTCATCAGCTGGATGGCTGCTATATTGAATGGTGTAATGTTTGTGGCCGCCTCTGCAGCCCTGACTGCTTTACATTTATACGTAATTAGATATGAACTCATTTGTCACCCCTGTTTTGTTGATATTGATGTGTATATTTCACTGGTAAATTGTTTATACATGAACTGCAAACATTACAACTCAGCAACGATGGTTAAATGCCACTACAACTTAGGTTGTAGAGAGTAGTAAAAAAAATTGACCTCTTGATTATGTACTAACAGTGTAAGTCTTTTGTCCTAATATACATATATTGTCATCCCCAATATAAACTGCGTCTGGCTTCTAAAGGTTGAAGTCACAAATATTACCTGTTGCCTATATGACATGGTCTGCTTCACAGGTCCGTCCGTGTGGTGCGTGACGCCTATGCTGCCGAACTAAACACCTGCCGGCTGCTGCTGCAGTACTGCCGCTCCCTCGTGCCTCCTGCCGGAGACGCTCAGCAACCAGCGGCCACCATGGCTCCTGCTCCTGGGGTGGCTTATAGTGCTGGTGCTCCCGTGCATAGTAATTCTGCCGGAGTAGGGGCAGGAACGTTTTACAGAAAAACTGGTCATTTGGAAAGTGTTCTCAAACCTGCTGTGTCAAAGGCATCGAAAAAGAAGGCTCGGGGTAAGATTCAGAAAGGTATAAAACACTCGCCTGATGTTATTGGGCATTTTGTTGAACTTGGAATTGCAGTGCCCATGTTGCTTGGTGACGTGACGGACACGGTAGTTAAACTGGAGAAGAAACTGAATTATTTCGAAATATTAAACGAACAAGTGTATCAAGAGAAAATAACTTCCATCAAGGAGAAAGATGAAGCGGTTGAAATTATCCACGTTCAACCCGACACAAGACCTCTCCTAAGTAGCTCTAGTAAGCCACATATCGTTAGTTTTAGCAAAAATAGCAAGCACGAAAATGACCAGGATAACCTTGGCTTTGTCTGTCAAAGAACATATAATATTTTTGAGAAGGATTTAGCTAGTGATCCGGTATTGGTCGGCTTGCCTCCAAGACTGTATTCCGAGATTGCCAAGAGTGCTCCAGCGTCCGAAGCAGAGCAATCTCACGCATCGCTGGAAATATCATCGATCCCCTCTGAAGAGATCGAGGACGAGGTGTTCGTGGTACAGGGCGAAGTGTCTGCCATACAAATAGAAGCTGGCCAACTTCGGCAGAACTTGAACGTATTGGCGGGTAATGAAGCAAAAACAGTGCCCGACTGTGCTGATGTCAGTAATAATGAAGCAGTAGAGCAAAGTCTGTCTAATTTATCTATCGATCTGTGCTCCAAACCTGTTTGTATAACACCTCAAGAGCAGACACCTACACCTGATACAATGACTCCCCTCTCTCCTGGCTCTAGTCGAGTTCTTGATAGCGGAACTGATGCTTGTGATAACAGCAGAAATGTTAGTTCTGATGCTCCGCCTGCTGATGATGAGGCCGATGTCAATGAAGACTGCGAGAGTGGAGTATATGATACGGACGCTCACTTGCACGACAACAGCGATCCTGATATCAACGAGAATCCATCAGATTCTCAAGTTGCTGATAAACTTGCTGTGAGGGCTGCAACACACCCAATCTCAACACTCAACAATCCCAAAATTATAGTAGAGGAAGTTTCCGAAACAGTTGTGGAACCTTGCGAAGCAGACCCGTGCTGCAGTACCGACAGCACCCTTAGTAGCTCGTCCAGCGGATGTTCATGCAGCGACAGCGTCACGAGCAGCTTGTCCGTCAAATGCCAGTCTCTGTCTGTGTGTCATCCAGCTGCCAAAGTTTTGCCGAGAGCTGAAATGGATTGCAGTCAGTCGTCTGCTCTTAATGCCAACTCGGTTGCTTTAGAACCGAAGAACGAGGGACCCTTTGCTTCTGCTGAAGCTGTTTCTAACAAACCAACCGTCGACGACTTGACCGCACCTGTTGCCAAGTTGAGGTCATCGTCCCTGACGAGCACCGTACCAACACCTCGATTGGACTCGCTGACCTCAGAGCCGTCTGATGTGCAGCTCTTGTCTGCAGCTACTACTGGGCGCACGAGGACGCTGTCGTCCAGCTACACCGAAACCAAGTCTGCGCAGTCGCTCGGTTTCTGCGCCTTGTCGCCCCAGCAAGCGTCAGCTATGGGGGCAAATTGGGGGCCAGCGCCGCGTTCCTACGCTGCAATTGCCAAGAAAAAGGCCTAGCTTTTATTCTCATTTGATATTTTCTTATGATCTTACTGTATCTGTCACAAAATTTATGTGTTCTTAATGATTTATATTTCTAAGTTAAATTTTATAAACGAATTAATTGTGTGCCTTTGTTTTGGGTCACTGCTCATCGACAAGACAAAAAACAATATCGATGTATTGTGCTATTTACTGTTACATTGGGGCATTTAATTAATATTTATCTGGATGTTTTACTCGTGCAACTGATGCGTACATTTTAGTTATAATAAGAGCTTATTTACACCCCTCCAGAGGAGGCATGGGATGACCATAGGCTATAGGGGTAGGTGAGTTATTTCCACCCATACCATGCCATGCTAGGAGGTGTGGGAGTCGCACTCCTGTGGTCACCATAGGATGATTTTGCCTGAGCTAGACTTCGAGGAGATCTTGCTGAGCTCTCCATTTTATTTATGACATACTTCTTGCCCTTCTCTCATTCACCACCTCCCACAATGTCGTTAGAGCCCTGAACTAATTTTCTAACCCGTGACGTAGCTGCATGCTAGTGACCCTAGATCGTGAGTTGACTCTTTGCAGATCTGTTATGATACCTCAAATATTTTATACAAATTTATAGAGTGTGAGCAACCGTATTCTTTACGAAGACCTTCCACTGTCTCTGTAGTCTTTCTTCTTGTATTATTTACTCTAGTCTACTGCTTCTCGTTCTATTTGAAGCCTTACTGATAGTCTCTAGCTATGTATTTCTTTGCTGTTTTTTTCCTTCTAGTCTTGGCTCATCGTTTGGGCCAAATTAATTTTTTGTTTCACAAATTTGTTTATTTTATATATGATTATTTTACCGTTAACAAACATTGATTTTAAAAATCTGTTCTGCGTGATTGTTAATTGTTCAACGCTCTCATTTTTGTAACTATTATCTTGTAATTCCGCTATTGTTTTCATTCCGCAAGTAGTTTGAACAAAAGTACAACTATGTTAGTGTCATGAGAACCATTTCTATAGCGTAGTACAAGCGCGTCACAACGCATAGAATTACGGTTTTGCTATACTAAAATCACGGTGAGCTCTATTCTCTTGCTTTATGGTGCAACGGTAGGTCTGCTCTCATATGTCGTTACTGCTTGATGCCTCTATTTCCTCTAGCTGTGTGGCACAATTGAATATCTTAATACTTCAGTTCCGTTCACGCAAGCCAACTTTGGCTGTCGAAAACCCTCTCCGTCCTCGGCCTGGAGTTAGCTGCGCAACAAAGGGGTCATGCTCAACAGTTATGACTCCGCACGAGGCGCATCCATGTCGCTGAAATGTAGCGCGTTGAGAACATGTCCGTGACAGCTTCCTTCCTGCAGAATCCCATGATACTGCAGTATTGTGCTGGACACACCCTCCTGCATGTAAGCCACATCTCGGCGAGTACCAATTCAACGGTCACGAGCATGTCACCGCTACTTGGTGTCTACCTTTCTTGTGCTCTTATCAGCCGAGTTGCATCCGGCACATCTGCTGAGGCATGTGTTGGGTCGCATTGGCTGGCCGTAATTGACAAAAGAAATTATTTTTGACGTATAGCTAGGAATTTTATTCAGATGTTAGCCGCAGTGACAGAAGAGTGTACTACTAGAAATTATAGCCGATTGCTCTGCATTGTTGGTAAAACTGTCGCAGCTTTGACTACACGGGTACGATATAATACACATCGTGTATCTATTTCTATGTTTATTTTATGTACGTATAAGTTTATGTTGCTTTTGTGCATTGAAATAAGGGCGCGTTGTAAAGCTCAGTTTGCGACAATTAGTGTCTCAGTGATGCGTGTAGGTTGTGCTCACATTTAGCATTCCTATCCAGGTCATCAAATTGATTCCTTCATCATCTGTTGGCTCATTCACTGTTGAGCTGGGCATTCCTTTGATTACAATTCCTTTCTGTAACACTTGATACTGATTCAATTTAAGCTTTGTAGGTATATTCTTTTTTTGTGGCACCTCATTTTTTTCTCTTCCGGAGCTGCCGTTTTGGACTTTTACCATCAGTAATGCAGTTCTCTTCCGCTGCAGTTTAGCGTCTTCATTACCGGCAATGCTGTAAAAATAGTGATTCAAATTCAGAATATCTTTGGTCTCGCGCCCCCAAGAGATCCTGAGTGCCTTTTCCGTAAGGAATGTTGCACCTAGCCAGAGTTCCTGCAAATAAGGTCGTTTTGTAAGGTTAGGTTGATTATCTACACTTCGTCGTTTGTGCCGTGAGATGGGACACCGATGGTAGTAGGCGATTCATCTCATGAGATTCCTCCTACCTGCTCTCGTGTGAGAGCGCCACGGAAGGGACCCTGCGCACCAGTGTTTTTCCATTTGTTTTTAAATGTTTCCTCTCATGGGGCATAAGATGGGCTATAGGGTTAGGTTAGTTTAGATTCGCCCATCCTATGTTATTGGCAGCAGCGCCCCCAGGGGTACCCTGTAGGATGCTCTACGCATTAGCTAGACCTTCAGGACATCTACATTTCGTGCCCACTTTGCTTCCTGCTTCTTTCCCATCTCATACTTCTACTGATCTTCCATCTGTTCTTCCTCTTCTTTCCCGACTTGCTGTTGTCCTGCGCGCTGATCCTGTATGGAAACACCCTCATGCATGAGTTCCACTTGTCTATCGTCGTACCACAAGTCCCTTCTTTCTTCCTCTGTGATATTGTCTTTGTTGTGGCAACGGAGACTTAAACTTGTGAGTATACTAATCTGCGTAGAAGCAGTCCGTAGCCTGCAGTTTCTGGATATGTTATTGGGGAATTTGATACAATAAATTTAGTTTGTAATGTACTGCCTGACTGCTTGAAATTATGAAGTGACCTAGCTATATGCTTCCGATCAGTACCCCAATGTGAGAAGAAGAAAACTGGAGTTCCGTTACCGTAACTATATTGTACCGACATGTCATCGCCGTAAGGGCCGCTAGTAGATACTTACTTCTAATAATAATATGGTGCACATGTGTTGGGTGTGATTATGGTTGTGATTTGGTGCATTGTTGATACACTGTGATTTAGTTTGCTCATTTTTCAGCATTATTGTTCATTAGAACCCTCATTGGATTGATATTATATCATCTTTCCCACCTGATATTTGTTATGTGACGTACGATTTACTACTTGTGCTACTATTACTCTGTCCTAATTTTGCGCTGTCACTTGTGAAACTCTGCAAACTCAGTTACGCTGACATATGCACGGATGGTAGCGGCCTCTAGAAGCGGGAGTTGGAGAGACGCTCCAGTTATTGAAATGAAAAAGGATCTTCATTTAGAGGCAATTTAGTTTTAGAGGAAATACTAGTTCTGTGTATTTTGATTAGAATACAGAACTAGCACGTCAATACTGAACACGACAGTGCTTCTAGTTGAAACACTATTTCCTCATGCGGGGGGGAGGGGCGCTCTATGCTATAGTATCTCATGTAGAGGTGGACCGAATATGCGCGTGGTTTCCAATATTTGCATAATAATAAGTTTCTTAATACACTGGAAGAAAACAGTTGCATAGAGGTAATACAGTGAAACGTGCATTAAGCCCATAGGTAGCTATAAGCTATTTGGGCTATGTATAATGCTTAAAACAGTTCCCACTACACCGAGATATCTATAATCAGAGTTATTTTACAACACACTGCCTATGATTGCACACAGAAATATTCAACTAGCTGCTCAAACCTAATTGGATACTACGAGACACAAGCATCGACTAAATCGAAAATCGTGTGAAGCGCAAAACATATGTAGACATCTGAATGTCTACATCTGAATGTTTTGCGAATATCTAAGCATATCCACCGATGAAGAAACTTTGAAATGGTGGAAGATGCACGCGAAAATTTATCTTGATCTTTCTCAGCAAAGTCTTATCTTGCGTGTCCACCAGCTTGTGTTGCGAGTGAGCGTCTTTTTAGTTGTGCCGGCTTAGTATACGGTGAAAAACGAAGTAACTTGACTGGTGAAAGAGCATAAAAATTGCTATTTTTAAAGTTCAACCTACCAATAATGGATTTAAACTGGTAGACACTTGAAGTTTATACTTGTACTAACAACAACAATAATGGCTTACATGCAATCTAGTGAATCTAGTCTATCGACTAGTACAAAATCCTCTTTCAAAGGGCGGTGATTGGGGAAAGAGGTTGGTGGGATGCATGTAAGAGTGGGTACTTGTCACGCATCCTGGAAAAAAAATTAATGGATTTTAATTAGCTATGGCTAAACTCTTCCTATGAATTCGAATTTTGAATAGTTCACTCCAGACTCTAGAATCTTTAAGCTCCGCATATCAGCGGCTATTGATCATGCTTGCGTGCATTCATGATCGTCTCTTTGGCTGAGATTCTTTCCCCCTCTTTTTTTTTTCTGCTCGTTTCCCCAGTCCTCTACATCCTACTAACATAATGGCAATAGCTCATAGAGGGCCGGGGCGTAAGTTCCGGTGTCTCTGTGGGAATGGGGCTATTGATTCGTCTACTGCCGCCTATCTAATCTAAATAAAGTGCCATATTACTTGAGAAATGAAACTTTGAGCAAATATTCGCATTCGTGAATATCAAAAGAAAATATTCGCATTGGCGAATATCAAAACAAACTATTTGCATTGGCGAATATTGCAAAGCAGACTTTCGGTCCACCTCTAATCTCATGGTTTGGTTAACTAATGAGCCAACTATCTGCTCTCACGTCGTCCAGTTACCGATTTCACTCTGCCTCTTCCCGATGACCTACGAGCTGTGCGTCCGCTCATAAACTGAAGGTGCAGTTGTATAGTGTGGTCCCGGAACTACAGAAAACAATCACTCGGCGCAAGAGCTCCGTTTAGATAGCTACATTGCTGGCAGCTTGGGTCGTGTGGGAGAGTGAGTCGTTGCCCAATGTTTTCCTATCAATATTCACGTGCGGGAGTAGATAGATAAACTTTCTTCCACTAGCAGACCTGTATCTGGGGAGTAAACCGAGCCATCTCGTATCTATAATATTTTCCTAAACGTTTTTCATTATTTACAACCACCCCCTGATATTCTGGCGCACCCTATCACCGTCAGGATATGTTGGGCTCCACGACCCCAGGGGTATCTCAGTGACTTCTCCGCAGAGGATGTTGCATGTGGCCGCAGTCCCTGTTGAAAATGTTAGCTTGTAAGGTTAGATAGGTTCTCTGTAAGCTTCTTCTCTTTCGTGAAGTAGGCCGCCGAATAACGGTAAGCGACTCATTCCATGATCTATCTGCTCCAATGTGGGGGTCCACGAAAGGGACCCTCCGCATGAGTTTCTTTTCTTAGCTTTTTGCGCCTCCTTGTCTTGTACCGCGTCGCTGAGCGAATATCCGTGCCGTATAGGAGGGTTGGAGATGTTCTGCGCCTTATTTTTCCCTTATTTATGTCATTTCAAAATTTTGTTAGCGTCCGAGTAGCATTTCTTGGATGTTTCATGAACTGATTAACATTTCTTTGTTTCATTTCCCAGAGACGAAGGAAGGCAGAGAGTAGAAGAAAAATATAATGTGAGCACCCAGTGTTTCCTTCGCAATATTCTCTGCTGCTCCCTTCCATTCGCTTCTTTTTGCTTTCCCTTCTTTTCGCTTTTCCCTTCTTTTCGATTTTTGCTTCTTTTCGCTTCTGTGACGTCATCACTCCTCCTCCATCCTTCTGGGTGGTGCTACTCTATATAAGGCGGTCTGAAGCCGGCGTTCCTCAGATCGTCTTGGATCTCGGCAGGGGCAACGTCTCCTCCAGCGCAAGGCGTCTTCTCCTGTGCTCAAGTTAGCCTCTTCTCATCTGTATGCCCATTCACTGGGCCGAATATCTTAGCCTTTTGGCGTTTCCCAGAAGAAGTACTTCAGAGATCGAAGTTCCAAGACCTTCAGTTCACTCCTCTCTACCGAAGATTGTTCCAGCGCCTCAGTTCGCTCCTGTTTGCCTAAGAAGCGAAAAGGTTTTCTCTCGCTCCGCCTATCGTCGCTCAGCTTCTCGTCTCGTCGCTTCTTTTCGCTTCGAAGAAACAAGAATGTGAAATCTTCGGCCTTCACGTCCCTTCTCTCCAACCTCACCGTCTACTTCTCTCACCCGAAGCTATTCCACAGCTTCTCAGATCACTCCTGTTCGCTTTATTAGCGAACAATAGCGGATAGAGCTTTCGCATAGTTGCACCTTCTGTTGCATCGCCTTTCGTCGCTTCGAAGAAGCGAAAATTTTTAATTTTCGGTCTTCGTTCCTCACGCCCCCCTACGTCATTGACTTGGGACAGGCGTTAACTCTGTCTCACTTCTGCTTCTTCGCCTTCGCTTCAGGTCTGCCCCAGACCATGACACCTCGATTCTTGATTCGCTACGCTTTGCTTCGATACAATTCGTTTCGTTCTTGTGGGGGTGCCACGTCAGTGTTGCAACTTGTGTGCACGTCCTACACCTCCGACGTGTGGACGCTGCTGCGTTGACAGTCATTGAGGGGCTTCGCTTCAGTTTTGTTATCAGTGCTTGCACTGCTAACATTCTTGTCACCATACACCTCTTTACCAGAGGTGCATGTATTCCTACGTTTCAAAATTTTACATAGGTACATGTCTTGATTGTTGAGGGCTTTGCTCGACTTGGCCACTTCGAACGTTTCTTCTGTGCACTGAGGTGGTTGTGCTTCTGTTTTCGATATCAGCTGCCAGCTGTGGCTGTTAAGAACCGATTTTGTGGGATTCCGAAGCGTGAGAGTTAGAAGATTTCATTCTCGTGGCACTTGTTATTGGTCTGCAGTCTACGCTCGTCCGCGGCCGAGTTTAATTTTCAACAGAGCATACAAAGACACTGGATTGTCTCTCCCAGTCATTGGTGATCAAAATCGTGAGCGTAATTATTAAGTAACTGTAAGATTTTATACAGCAGTTGCCAACGGAAATGTCATAAAACACAGGGACAGACCCTAAGTGTTCACTTCTGTAGGTAGCGTATCAGTAAACAAGACGTCGTGTGTGTGGCGCGAAGCAGACGTGCTGTCTCCAGCGATAGAAAATCTTACTTCCTCAGTTATTTGCTACTTGTGCGGGAAAAATTTCTATCTAGAAGCTGGTATGTTCTTCCCCTTATATGTTATCGCATACCTACTTCGTGTTGCTGCACTATTATGTGGGTGCGTTGGGTAAAGATGAAGTTAATAATAATACTATGGTTTTCACTGGCGGTGTTATAAATTTTTTTTCGCTAATAATTCGTAAACGAATTGTCGGATCACTATGGTATTTCAACACAAAGCCTTTTACCGCTCTACCTAATTTATGGCCCACATAGCATACTGTTTTATGTGTATTATTGTATACAGAGGAGTTTACTCATGTATTAGGCCTATATTAAGCTGAAGCCTGGAAGTCTCGTCTGCACGTTCGAACGACGACCCAGTGTTGCCAGGTTGTCGAAGCAAAATATTTGTAGACCGGAGCCGAAATATCTGTATTTTGCCAGAAATATCTGTAGATCTTTTAATACTTTCACTAATGTGTCTTGTCTGTCATTTGTCTATAAATTATATTACGGACCGTTTCGAACTCTGTGAGTGATACGGCCTATGACAAACTATACCCATCGATCTATTATAGGTTCTAGAAAATACCAATCTACGGTAGCCACATCCGACAAACACTCAGAACAGTAGCGTAACATTGTATAAGTCTATTAGGAAGCCATCACATTTAAAAAAGCGCTCATTTATCGATGTTTCTGGCATTAAAATTTGTAAGTACAAATTTTAATCCTGATCTACGGATTCATATTTTTTGCTAAACTGCCCAAGATCTACAGATATTTGGAGTGATTTGTTCTAAATGTATGAAATTGCAATATATTCCTATAAGCATTTTCTCCTGGATTCAGGCTATTTTTTTATTGTTTAATAAATGCGATATAAGTACCTCTGTCATTGAGCTTATTCTTCTCTGTGAAATCCGTTCATTTATTTCTCGCCGAAATATCCTTGCGGGCAACTTTCTAACAACTTATCAGTGAGTTTTCGTGTTGCCAATTTAGCCGATTGTATCTCTTCCTAGCCGATAGCGTGTATAGTCTAACTGATAGCCCAAACTCAGCCGATTGGGTGTGCTTCCTGCCAATTTGATTTGGTGCTATCATGGCAGTGGATCTGGGGCTATTGCACCCAATACCTTCTCATGAACCTTTGCATAAAGAAAGATTATGCTCCAATGTCACAATATATTGACTGAAAAATGTACAACTGCTGTGTATCTGTTGGGTGCCTGGTCATGTTGACATCGCGGGCAATGAGCTCGCTGATGAGGAATCGAGGCAGGTGGCCCTGACTTATTTGTCTACGGCAAACCGTGCAGTCCCCTTCCGAGACTGTTACCCACTAATCAAACAAAACCTGCACGAGCTATGGCAATCCCAGTGGCTGGCGCAGGGAAATAATAAGTTTCGAACAATTAAAAAAACCGTTGGTCTGTGGCACTCGTCAAATAGCGACGACCGCCGAATGGACGTCGTACTGTGCCACCTACGTATTGGGCACCCGAGACTTTCTCACTACTATCTGCGGACGAGGCGTCCGCAACCCTATTGCGACAACTGTGTCGTACCTCTCACTGTCTTACATTTGATAGCCGAGTGTCCCACCTTTTCCGATGAGCGGAAGGTCTGCTTTCCGGACCTGCATAGTCGGAATGCCGGCTCCCCATCCCCCGAGGAATGCTTTCTGAGGGACCTCGCGGCCAATTCAATAGAAATGCCCTGAAGAATTTTCTTATCAGATGTGTCCTCTATCACAAACTGTGGTGAATGCATTACGTAGCCGTAGCCGTAGTGCTATCGTCAACTACGGCTCTAATTTTCTCTCAGTGAATTACATATACTATATGTAAAATTATATAATGATAATAAAGTTTTCCTTACAACTATGTTATGATACTAAATGAGACAAATTACACGCCCTAGCGGCGCATGAGCCTGTGGTTAAACACAGGCATAGTTCGGCGCGATATAGGCAATGTGCCACTGAAGCGCTTGTAAAATTCCTACCACTACTACTTGACAGAAAAATCAATAAATGAGCCATCTTTTAAATGGGATGGCTTCCTTAATAATAGCCTATTATACAGAGTTACAGTTACGCCGCTGTTCTGAGTGTTTGTCGAATGTGGCTACCGTAGATTGGTATTTCCTAGATCTATAATAGATCGATGGGTATAGTTTGTCATAGGTCGTATCACTCACAGAGTTCGAAACAGTCTGTAATATAATTTATAGACAAGTGACAGACAAGACACGTCAGTGAAAGTATTTAGATCTAGATATTTCTGGCAAAGTGCAGATATTTCGCCTCGACAACCTGGCAATATTGGGACGTCGTTCCAACGTGTAGATGTGACTTCCCGGCTTCAGCTTAACACGTTGACTGCGGCGTGCCCACCGGTGGGCACTGATGGGTTGGCTACAGTGCGGGTGTATGCGGTAAATTGTATTGCTTATTTATTGCTATCCGATACCATAGAGCTAAAATAAGGTTAAACGAACATCATTCTTGAAATGAATTATTTTTGAAATTTCAGATAAGTTTTGATGCATAAAAAATGATCATGAAAACTGTGGCAGTATCAACCGCTACTCTCAGAAAAATTTCAAATTGAAAAGAATATTGATGAATGTAGTATAAAAATGACTCTAGGTGCATCAACGTAGACGGTGAAACAAAAACTACGACTGGGGTTAGTTGAAACAAATTAAAAATGTGTTGCTACTTAGCATAAACTAGCCTTATCAAATATCTGACTGGTGTTCAACTGGTGTACCTACAGGTTATTCAGCAACTAGAAGCATGAAAAGC
>LQNS02278125.1:43624832-43637085 GCA_001587735.2 Parhyale hawaiensis | reverse complement strand
TTTTGATAAAATCTACCCGGGCGTTACCGTTACTCGTTACGTTTCAAAAAATTGCTAAGGCGATACCGTTACTCGTTACAAAAAGTAACGCCCGTTACTTAAGCCGTTACAGTAACTAGAGACATGCCCATCTCTGCCGGCAGAAAAGCAGAGACAAAAATCGTTCATAATTTAAAACGCGCCCTAGTCTGCGCACGAGCCTGTGGATAAACACAGGAGTAGTTCGGCACGATATGTAGGCAGTGTGCCACTGAAGCGCTAGTAAAAACTTCTACTACCACTACTATACTTGTTGTTCAATCTTCATTCACAATAAGAGGTGCACATATCCTAAATTTAGCAAGAGCAAAAAGTTAAATCCTAGCAAGCTGGAGTGAGGACCAGTGGCTGATGTCGCCACGTTGTACAGAAGCAGTGACCCAACTGCTCGGGAGTCTTCTGGAGTAGAGTCATGTAGGGATTCTGAGTTGGTGCTTTCGCGCAGCAGAGGCAGTAGAATCGGTATACTCTCTGTTGGACTATTTTTGTGACGTGCACCATCCCATAGTCTAAGATCATCTGGTTCAACTGCCCGAGACGAGGAGATAACAGAATCAGATAACTCGTTTTGATCCAACACAATACGCCTCCAAGAGTGTAATAGCTTTTTTGCTCCTAGTCGTTTCCAATACCGAGTAGAAAGATTTTGTTGCTGGTGCATGCCGTTATTGTTAGGAACTTGACGAACAAATGCTTTGGTATTGACGCCTTCTATAAGTTGAAGCAAAGATAGGACTACTGGCGTTTCAGCTGCATGTAATTCTGAAGAAAAATAAGTCTCGTTGTCTAGATACTGCTGGTTGTATACCAAAGTAGTTTCGTGTGTAGTGGGAAGTGCCGTTGCAGGTGGATAAGAAACTATCTTTCTAGCCTGACAAGAAGAGGATACAGGAGACCATTCGCCCTCTAAACATGACAAGAACTTGAGTAAATTACACTGAAGTCGTTGCAACAGAGTAGAGTTTTTGCGCTCTACCAAAAACGCCAAGTTACCAGAGCTGCATCGTGCTCGGTTTGTTGAAAAGTTGAAGGCGGCTGAATTACCTAAGAAAGAAAAATCAAACACCCTGGAAGGCAAAGAAAAGTAAGCATTTCCCGGCAACCCGCTATCCCCGAAGACATTACTTCTAATGATAATTTTCGGATCGATCCCGGAAAAAGTTATTTGCTGAAAGGAGCCTGGCGCCAAATTTAGTCGACAGTGAGACAAGATAAATAGTTTCAGAGTAGCGGTGATCCAGTCTGTGCTCATCCCTGCAATGGCATTGACTCTTTCTAGCTCCAGAGTTGAACTATTACTTATGTTAACTGCACCCGTACGCAATATTTTTATGACTGACACATCTCTCCATGTGAACGTTCTCATGTTTGCTGCTCTGATGCTGCCGGGAAGCAGCTCCGTCAGGATGATGTCGTGCCAGTAGATGGAACTCCGTCGACCGGACAAGTTAATGGCGCCCTGAGCTATACCCACAGTGCTCACATTATGTATTTCTAATAGAAATTCTCGACTCTCATTGCCCACAAGGTGCATATTGAGTGCACCTTCTTCTAACTGCAGACGGTTCACGTTAGCAAATTTCAGAACCTGCAGGTAGGAGCTGAAAGCGACAGGACCTCCAGCGATGGTGACGTTGCTGTCGTGGCAGTCCAGCAGATGAAGTTCTCGCACTGAAGCGGGCAGCGACTCCATGCTTGTGAAGTGCAAATCCTGCCAACAAGAAACAGTGACGCTAAAGTCGTATAGTCTTATATGATAGGGCAGACCATTCACTCTAATAATGTATAATCGATCTGAGTGTAATAAAGTCAAATTAAACTTGTATTGTCTCTGTACTATTTTCATTGAGGGAAACGATACTTCAGTATAAACAATGCCTAATACTACTTAAATCGTTTTCGATCCAAAGGGTGGTAAATAAATAGTTCTGTTATGAACTGGTTGAAGGGAATGATTGAAAATGCAGAAGCGATTTTTTTTTCATACATGAGAGTCATTCCAAACTAATGTCTTCCATTTTTTTTAACTCTGCCCGAAGGGATCCGAAGCGATTACAAATTGGATTGTCATGGTGATTGAACTTATGCACTCATAACCTAAAAGTTTCATTTCTTTTTTGCAGATATTGACGGTGTGACACTCTAAGAAAATAATCCTTGCCCTTGACGTGCCTCAGATGCAGCGATGCGTCATTGAATTCCTTCAAGCAGAAGAAATTGAACCAATCAACATTTACTGGGGCCTGGAGAACGTTCATGAAGCTAATGCAGTTGATGTCAGCACAATTAGGATATGGGTTCGTCTATTTCAGTGTGGCGACAGAGATGTGAGAGACAAAGGACACTCCCTCTTCTGAAACAGGAAGGGCGTCAACCTCCTGGATTTTTTTTGGAACCAGGGGCGATTACCAACTCCAACTGTTACGTTGAAACGTTGACCAAGATGAAGCCCGGATTGGGGGTAAGGTCAGAGAAGAGGGAAACATCCTATTTGTAGCACGACGCGCCAGGTCACACAAATTAGAAGGAAGACCATGGAATGTGAGACAAAATTCGACTGGATGGTGCTGTCTCACACATCGTATAGTCCTAACCTGGTACCGTCAGACTTCCACTTGTTCTGACCTATGAAGGATGCATTACGTGGGAAATCGTAATCACAACCGCGTATAACCGCCTCGTCAGGTGCTGACTGTTGTGACCGAAGCACCAAAGGTCTCATTAATTGCTGGCAAAAATGCATTGAGAGTGTTAGTGGCTATGCAGAAAAATAAATTTTGGAGCACAAAATGTTGCTCGTTGCAATGGTGCCGCTTCCGTCTTGGTAGCGCTTCAACTTTTTGAGTCAAAAAATAGGAGGCATTACTTCTGGAACGACCATTGTATGCACAAATACTATCTTGTTAATTTGCAAAATAAAGCAGACAGAGAATTGGTTGGAATTATTACCCAAAAGAGAACAAAAAATATTTATTTATAAGTGAGATGCAAAGATTAACATACTACAATGCTAGCACAGTGATAGAGCAAACGAGCTGCAAGTAAATGCATTAAAAAGTAATCGAAAAACACACAACTACAGAGCATGCAACTTTGACATTATTATTTGTAAACAAGTATAGTCGATTCCGCTTAATCCGTCCACCCAGGAACAAGCTGATTTGGCCACTATAACGGTCAGTCATAAAAGCGCAACAAACAACTGTACGCTATTCTGTGTTGAAATATTGCTAATATGCACACTTTCTCGGCTACTGTTGTTGTTTTTTCTTGTTCGCAATTACGGAGGTAAACTGGCAAATTAAAATAACTTACGGGTACTAAATAGGCAGACAGCTCATAATTCGAAGTCGGAATGACGTGGTGATGTAGAAGCGATGCCAATAGTCTAATGGTTGTGACACACGCTAGCCAAAAGCTGAGGAAGATCTCGCAAACGCGCAAAATATTTTGCGCAAAACTGCACCTCCCTATTCACACGTGAGAATGTTCCGGTGGTCAACAGACGTCGAGCTCCGTTCATCTAAACGACGTTGTCATGGCTACGGAACAAACACAATGACAAAAATATATCCAACTAGCAGAATAAGATAATAGATACTACCCATTACCTTCAAAGGTAATATTAAGTCTAATTCTTTGACAGAATATCTTGAAAATAATTAGCTGTTGCGACCCCGAAAGCAAACTGAACAACCTACACGCCGGTAGATGTCTCAGGTGGCGGTTTGCTTACGAAATTTCGCGCGTTTGACCAGCATATCGAGCGCAAAAGTTCTGCATGCGCCATCCCAGGATTTTGCACCAAAGCGGGAGTGTGCACATTTTCAGAAGTCGATTTCGGGCGCAAAACCCGGATACTCGTTCTGTTGGCTCGCGCGTGGCATCGGCATAATGCCACCTGTTGACAGTAAGAGCAGCATTCTGGCAAATTATTAAATTTAAACATATAATGGCATACCTTAATTTATAAATGTTTCCTAATATGAAACAGTTTAACACAAGTGAAAATGACCGCGCTTTGAATGTTTTACGCTTGGATCATAAGCAAATTAATTGTAATGTACCGTATTTTCCCGTATAAGCGGAACGTTGTCCTCAATGAGACATATTACATAGCGTATGATTCTAGTCCAGCAGATTTGGTAGCATTAAATCAGGCTGGTCGTTGTAGCCGGTGGTACTACTAAGCAGAATCCACTATTCTTTCACTTAGTAGTTTCACTTATTCAGCCTTGGTGAGTCGAATGACATTCACCAGAAATAAGAAGGTCCCGCGGATAAAGCTTGTAAGTGCAGTGTAATAATAGACAAGATATATAGTTCTGGATTGCTAGCTAAAACTGTTGATATCTGAGTAATATGACTATGATATCATTGCCTTCAGCTATTCTAGTATCCCAAAAGGTCGTGTTAAACCTACGACAAATTTGCATCCAGCTGACAAATTTATCAACGGAAAAAATATCATGCTATACTACTAAAATTAAAAGTCTCAAGAATCCTTCCCGTACAATTTCTAGAAACTGAAGCTGACGTCCAAGAATCCAAGACTGCTGCCTGCTTGAGACTCATTAACGTTTCAAAAAGAAAACATGTACTTTGGCAAGATAATTATTTTTACAGCAAGCAATTCTGGGTAATTCTTAAATCGAAATGTTTGTTCTAAAAAATATGCTTCCAAGAATTAGTTGCATTTTCATTACGTTAATATACTGGGCTATGGATAATTTTTCACATTTGCGGACAGATTGGACGTCATCTAAATTATTCGAAATCCTCCCTGAGATTCTACAAGACTTTCACTATGTTATCAGGTTGATCTTGCTGGTCACAGAGCACTTTCTGAAATGGTTAACTTGATATTCATTTGGTCCGAATTAAACCTACAGTTTGGGCTGAGCAAGCACAGAAAACTTTTAACTTCTCTAGGGCAAGAACTCAAGTTGAGAAGCTTGCAGGGTTAGCGCACTCTACATTTTTTTTTTGTCTATTGTGTCGTTTTAAAGCCTACGCCCAGCCTCTAAGCAATAGAAAATAGCGAAATAGCTCATTCTCTTTGTTAGCGGCGTGCTTGAGAGTAATGTAGTGAAGAATCATGGGCTGCAGCAAGGTATAAGTTTACATTAATATATTATATAAAAAATAGTTAACCAAATCACCTGGTTTTCTCCGCAGGCACACTCCACTTTTGTATGAATTCCATGTTCAAGTTCCCCAATTTTGTCCTTAAAATGTTTGAGGAATTTGATAGAATATTCTCCGTTCTGCGCTGACGACGGCAGCTGCACTGAGTGCGGCACAGCATACTGACGGCTAGTGTCCGCAGCGCCGTCACCAATTGCATGCATGTTGTGGCACACACAGTCAGCAGCTATAGACATGTCGACAAGCTCGCACTGCTCTTGGATGAAGGCTGAGATGAGATAATCCGTTGGTTCAGAGTAGCCAGTAGATCCTTCAATATTCGGATGCGGAGGGTCCGTGCCGGCTGGTTTACTTGCCCAACCCCAGGACACGGCGCTGGCCAACATGTAAGCACAGATTTTGATAATACCTCTCTTAAAAATCATTATTGCTACGTGATTTATTGTTACGAGCACGACTATAAATCCTGGGGACTGAACTTCAGCCAAGACCAAATGATTAGCAACCAACAGTCTACCCTCTGTCCATTTTACGAGGCAGTTTGGACGTGGTCTAATTCCACTACAGCGTTGCCAATTCTATGGGCATGTCTGAGATTACTCTGAAGGCAGGTAGTGGGCGGGGCTAATATATGGGCTTAACAAAATCTCAGTAAAGCCCATTGAATTGGCAACGATGTAGAGGAATTTGACCTCGCCCAAATTACCTAGATAAAATGGGCAGAGTTTAGTACTGTTGGAATAGCTCTGGCTGCTGTACACTGAACCAACCTAACCCACTGCAAGTTACAGCACAACTACGATGGAGTCACCACGGACATCTCTCTCATTTCTTGGGAACTCTTGATCTGGCCAGGAGTTTATAAACATAAGTTAAATGCGGAAACAACGGTATTGCGAGCTCCACTGGATTGTTTTTCTCTAGTTTCCTGACCTAGCTTGCTCTTCAACAAGCAGCAGTTGCTTAATTAGTGCATCAGTTCTTCTGAAACATTTGCCATGTCTGTCGACGTGTTCAACACAAATGCCTAGGCCTGCGAGTCTGTTGATAATGTTTTTATAAAAAAAAAACTGTGGCAACCAGTGTTTTTGCGGTGTCGTTTATATTAAATTTTCACTTCTTGCTGGGACCGTAATTACCTGATGTGGGCGCGCAAAACAAATTATTCCTCAGAGTATAGAGCGTAAATTTTCCTATCGGGTCTCCAGAGAGCAAAATCTTGGAAAAAGGCGGAACGAAATGCAAAAGCGTAAGCTCAAATTTCTATTGCACATAACCTAAGATGGTAAGCACCGGACTTACAGTACATCGGTGACCGTTTTGGCCGTGGTCCTTATGAATGATGTGAATAGAAGCTATTCTGCACTTTCTTAACCTATTCGATTTTACACGGATCTCGTCTATGCCTATCCTAACCTAACGTACTTCTCCTAAAGATGAAGTGATTTTGATTGTACCCCATTGGAAAACCCACACGCCCTGGTTCATGCTGCGGATATGGGCCAACCGGCCGTAGAGGAGTGAACGGCTGCGGTCGATCACCGATCGTCAAGATCTGTGGTGCCATCGACGGAAGGTTCTTATGCAACGACCCGAGCCCCCTACCTTCCCCATTTCTGGGAAAGGTTAAGAGCCACCTGTGCATGCCTCTCAGCTGCTGACTGAGCGCGTCAAGCGCTGCAAAGCTCGCTGGTCGGGCTTGGCATTCGATCCCGCAATGCTCACTGTCGAGAGTTCAGCACGCTAGGCTGCTGCTGCTGTCTTGCTTACCTCCTCAAAATATCTGGTGTAACACTAACATTCTTGTCAGTCATCGCTAGAATAATCGCTGAAATCGTCGTCGTTGTAAGACACGTACCGTTAGCCTAGTCTGCACACGTAAAAAAAATTTACGCTAAATTTACATAAAGTGTATAAATGACTTTACGCTGACAGCATTTAACAATTTATTCAACATAAAATTATACTGCTAGTTAATGTACTCATAGTCAACAATTGCAGATCTATTTCGTAAAACGTAAGTCAAAGTCAAATCGAACGGTATCACTATTATGCAATTTACAGGTGTTTTGACAAGTTTTGACAAGCACCTTTCTACAGATGCAATGAATGTTACCGTGCCATTAAAAAGTGCATTACTTCTCAGTTCTCACTCCCTGACTCCTGAAAGAATCATAAGGAATCCCAACTTTCCTCAATGTCATGTCATATAAAACGACCGCGAAAGTGTAAGTGCATGCTCTTCTGCCTTGGCCTTTCATCTGATGCTTGGAGTATAAAGCTGAATGCCAGTAAGACCAAGTCGATGATTATCAGTCGGTTTCGGACACTTCTACCGCAGTATTCGCATCTGGAGATAGATGACACTCTACTTCAGGAGTTTAACTCCTTGGAGATTCTTGGTGTTGTCTTTGATGAGAAGCTTATTTTTAAACTGCATATTATTTATTTATTATTTATTTATTTAACATTGATTTCTCCACGGGTGGAGATGTTCTTGGATTATTATGTTACAGCTTACATTAAAAATTTTCGTGTACATGCATTTTTTTAGCAATATTACAGCTATAAAATCACAAGCTAATCTAGATGGCTCAGTGCCATCAGATACCAAACGAGTTAACTGAACTGGCTCCGCAATAGTGCTACTTAACGATCACCCTCGCACGAGAAGCAAAATAAAAAAATACAATTATTTTTCTGCGAATGTTACAGCTTGTTCAATTACAGTAAGGTAAATGGAAAATGAAGTTATTGCTTCCCGAGGAAAGATCTACATGGCTTAACACTATTTCACCTGGTTGCCTAAATACTATTACATACAATATCATCTAATAGGTATGGCGGTACTATACAGCATGACCTACAGTACAAACTACAGTACAGACATGTAAATTTGAAATTATGAATTTGTGTATCATAATATAACAGCTTTCGTCAAGTGAATAATTATTTCCGTCAAAGGACGATCCGCACAGTGATGCTAGTCGGCTAGGAGGCGCAATTTGGAATATCCTATCTCGACATCGGCTCTCCTCTGCAATATAGTATATGTTGGTACAGTGCACTACTACTGGGAGGAAAAAGGCGCCAAAGAATAGAGAAAGACACTCGAGTGGACACGTGCTGCGGTCGGTGCGCACTCTTTCACGTTGGACAGTGTTAGGTGCCGAAATAATCAGTTCGGTCGGTGCTTCGCACCCTGATATCTTGAGATTTGGAACTCATTGCCGGCATCGGCTTTAGATCGTGTTGGCCTAGAGGTGTTTAAGTCAGCTATTAATGGTTTTTTGTTATATTCCTTTAGCAGCGTTTCGGGCTTCCCGATGTTGCAAAGTGCTTCATTTGGGTCATGCTACCCGACCGTGGGGGCCCGGGCGTGAAGTTTTAATTAGAGGTCGGCATCTCCGATTACGTTACGATGGCAAAATCGATGGTACAGTGGCCATCGCTCCATCAGCATAGGAACCAAAAATCACCTATCTTCATCGGCGATGACCTACGATGAAATAACCGTCGGCGATGGCCATCGCAGGGCGTCACAATGGGCAATGGACCATCACACTAACACATTTTAAAAATGCAAACATCTCAGGCCACAAACATCGAATAAAAGCAGCATCTCTTATGACCTCGGCCTGTGTGCGATTTTCAAGCCAGTAATACTATTTCTAGCTGATGAAAGGCGCGAAATGTAAGGTCCATGTTATGAAGTGGCATTGTTAGATCTGTGAAATGTATTAAAATAAACTTTGTAACCCTCTTGTAGGCGCCAATCTTCATGGCAACAACGGCCTGGATTATTTGATTTACCAAGGTATTGTCACTGAGCTTTAGGATGAGGGTATTGTCGACACAAAATGATATAGTACCATCTATTTATTCAAAAAGGGATAAAGAAAAAATAGGGTTACAAACATTGTGTGCTCTGTAGAAAATAAAATGGAATAAGTTAACTTGAATGCAAATACCGTACATGAAATCTATCAAGACTTATCTGTTGATTAATTAGTGGAAATAGCTAGAGACTCGAGAACACTGAGAGATTTCGTAGCTATTATATTGTTCTAGGCATCTCTACTGGCGATCCAAGGGACGGAAAAGGAAGGAACATGTAGCATGTCGATAGAAATGCGGGACTCCCGTACCAAGGTGGACCAACATACAAGGTAACAGCAAGTCAGGAAATAGGAGGAAGAACAGATTAGAATACAGCCAGCAAAGTACCAAATCAAGAAGGAAGCAAAGTGGGTTTGCAAGAGAGACGTCCCAAAGGCCTGGTTAATGTCTAGATCAGCCTATACATTCCCCTGGGTCGCTGTTCCATAACTCAGGATGGGCGAAACTGATTAACCTAATCCTAGGGCTACTTGCCCATCCTGGGGCGTGTTGCAATCAGGCCTTTGGTGTCACATGTGCTACACCGGCCTCCAATGCGACACAGGTTGGGTAACACTGGGTGAATCCGACGACAACCCTCCTAAATTTTAGATTTATGAGCTTGGTAATACTGTATTTGTCTATAAGAAATTGGTTGATTCTTAGGGAACCGTATTCTTAGTAGGAAAGGAAGCACCAAGCTACATATAAAAAGATTTTTGTACTTTCGTTGCAAACGTAGCATCTTCAGTGCTAATTAAAATTACAATGATCTGTAAGGACGAAATACATGTAAGTACAATGGTACAGCAATAATAGTTTCTCAAATGTCTAAAAAAGAATAAACGCTACCTAACTAACATCGACATTCGTGCCTATAGAACCTAAAGATTGCTACCGATAGTAAACTATTTACCTAATCTATGATATTCAAAGGTGTGGCCGATTGACAGTTATTGAGAGCTGGTTTACGGGAACTGATACAGATGGATTCTAGAATTCTAAGGTCTTGTGCATCGTGGCAACTGTCTATTATGTGGAAATTCGTTCTCTTAATTGGTTGCCCCTCGGTATTGTAGATATGTAGACGATACGTTTATACTTGTACGCAGCGAACAGCACGCCGAGTCCTTTTATAATTACTGCAACAGCCGTCACGATAAAATAAAATTCACGGTAGAAACTGAAAGTGACGGGAAATTATCATTTTTAGACGTCCTTGTTACTCGTAAAGAGAACGAATTTCTCACGTCCGTATATATTGCAAGCCTACATTCTCAGGCCTGGGCACAAATATTTCAGTTGCATTCCTTTCACGTATAAAAATAGAATAGTTACTAACCTTGCTTAACCGAGCGTACCGAATTTGTTGTTCTTTTCAATCATTTCACAATGAAGCTGTGTTACTAAGAAAGTATTTGACGGAGAACTATTACCCCTCGAAGTTGTTTAATTGTGTTTTAAGGCGTTTTTTAAATAACAAATTTTCACAACAACCATCTGTACAAACAGTTCAAAAACAGAAACTATACCTCAACTTACCGTATATTGGGTCGAAAACGAAAGATTTACAGCCAGAAATTTCAGCACTGATGACCAAATTTTATCCACAAGTCTCGTCTACCTTTTATGTTCGGAACTTGGCAACAATAGGATCATTCTTCAAGCGTGATGAACCCCTCGACAAGTTTAGTCGCTCTGGCGTTGTGTATGAGTACGTGTGTGACAGCTGCCAGCTGTCATATGTAGGGAGTAGCTACTACGGTACAACTCTACATTAGGGTCGCACAACACTGAGGTGTCTCACATAGGACATGGGAACAACCAACAGCGCCTAGTAATTCTTCCATTTGCAATCATAGTCTAACCGAGGAGCATCTTATTAGGAGAACGAATTTCCACATTATAGACAGTTGCCACGATGCACAAGACCTCAGAATTCTAGAATCCATCTGTATCACTTCCCGTAAACCAGCTCTCAATAACTGTCAATCGGCCACACCTTTAAACATCATAGATTAAATAGTTTACTATCGGTAGCAATCTTTAGGTTCTATAGGCACAAATGTTGATGTTAGTTAGGTAGCGTTTATTCATTTTTAGGCATTTCAGAAACTATTATTGCTGTACCATTGTACATACATTTATTTCGTCCTTACAGATCATTGTAATTTTAATTAGCACTGAAGATGGATTTTATATGATCCGAAACGTTTGCAACGAAAGTACAGAAATGTTTTTTTTTTATATGTAGCTTGGTGTCTTTGTCTACAAACATTGACTATGATACTCGAATATTAGTATTACAAAATGTATGACTGCCATATATTGCTTGAATTCTAGCATGTGAAGCACTTTTGTGGAGTTTTCTTAACTTTATATCCTAAAACACAGCCAAAATAAGACTCCGCCAGAAATGTATACGTTTAAGCTTTCCGAAAATTCCGCAACACATTGTTGGGGCACTGAGATCGCTCGTCGCATCCACTGCTACTCGTGTAACACTCTGAGGGTAACACCGGCGTTTGATTGCAAGACGCCCTTGGGCTCCCAGAGGAGCCTGCATAAATCTATCTTGTTAGTAGCCCATTCATTAACTTCCACTCACTTGGAACACAGCGCAAAATATGTCACACTAAAGCATATCACTGCACACCATGGGTTATTCTATAAATAAATGTATTACTTTTAAAGGACGGGATAGAAGAAGAAAGACGAAATAAACCTTAAGTTTGAGAAACTAGAAGAAAGACCGAAAGAAACAGAAAGACATGTGTATGTGACGGACACTGCAATTTTTGTCAGGGTTCAGCGGCCGGCAGCTGGTCTATCTGGAAAGAATTCTTCTTCTACAATGTAGGGATTGAGAACTGCGGCAATACCCCTCTTTATTTTAATGTTACTAAAGAAAATGAATGTTTCAAATTCGTAAGGCTGTTTTTCTGTAGTTTAGCCTTATTTCATTATTTCATCGGCATCGGAAGTACAACTGATGACGATACCATCGTATGCCATCGCCGATGGCATGTTCAGTAATTTCATTAGACCATTTCTACCTCATAACACTGTAGTGGGAAGAGCACCTACAAAGCTTTAAACACGCTCACCTAGAGCTCTCTTGTTCCCCGGGCGGTAAGTTGGGCACGGCAGCGCAAACAAGGGTAAAAGAAGAAGGACCATCAACAAT
>LQNS02278125.1:43550486-43566270 GCA_001587735.2 Parhyale hawaiensis | reverse complement strand
TTTTCTATTCTTTTGTTTTCTCCACCCGCTGGGCTGGTTGCGTGGGGGTTTGTTAACCTCATGGAGTTTCTCCGTTCCTGCGTTGCCAGTCTGGTGTGATTTAATAATAATAATAATAACACATATTTACTATTGCTTTAGTTTGCTTTCAACGTGCTATAGCAATGTATTTGTTCATGAATGTTGATCGTTATGCGACGTTACGATGTTTATTCGAATTATGCAAACATTGATAGGTTATTCTATTCATATTTTTATTAAATTATTTTAGTAATTTTTATTAGCTATTATACTTCTAATAATGTTTTATATTGATTATTCATGCGCTAATAAGAAAATGCTTGCGATGTAATCATTATAAGTAATGTTTTTATATTATAATTTTTAATATTGAAGTGAGGATATACATATATTGATTCATGTCATTATTATGATATTGATTTGCAACACTTACGTTGATTACTCACGTTGAAACCTTGTGATATTGTACACCTTGCCATGGATAATAGGATAACACCTACATATTTACACTGGTAAATTAAAACAACCAACTACATATTTTTCCAAAACTGTATACACGACTCCTGCTACGCAAGACTTTAAATTAATAATAAATTAAATATTACTGCTTGAAGGTTATCTTTTTTGGGCCCTATGCCTAAAAATCAATTGGAGTCTATGCTCCAATTTACTTCTGTAGGGGAAGTAAGTGTGCGCTTGATGCACCGCACCCTGAAACCTAAATAAGCCGTTGCGTAGCTGGCTTAGATCATCTCCTGAAACGCCTCCACTCACACAGACACCTAACCGTTACAAGCTATTGTGTGTAGCACACCATCAAGTACATTTAGTTCAAATCTCTGCGTCGATTGATGTACTAAGATCGGTAATTGTTACAAGTATACAGACACCTGGACTTACTGTGTGCTCTTCTTTATTGAATATCAACTACAAGAGAATTACTAGTGTTTATATCCTTCCATACCAACCACCACGTTGAAACTGATGCTACAACTCCGAATCCATCCTCGAGTACATCGTATCTTTAATACCAGGTTACCTGCGACAACCTACAGGTGCCGTCATAGAGGCAAAGGTACCATTTAATTACTATTGATTCTACGAACCTTAGAAGCATCGCGCTCTGAACAAGCTTCTCATAAATAGGTGTGTACATGGTCCAATTAAGAGACATTCCTTCAATTATACAACAGTTCGTGTAATTCCCCATCCGAGCTGACACAGTCCCAGCCTAATGTACAGACAATAATTAACAGATTTTAATGCAAACTAGTTTAATTATTTAAAGGCTTTAAGTTATCAGTACAATACATAGAAAAATTTAATGATACAGTAGAACTCTTCAAACGAAGAAGACTCCTGATATGGAGACCCAAAAATTGAAAAAATCCAGAAACACAGAATGTACACAGAGCCGTCTGCAGTTAATTACAGAATTAGCTGACACCAAACTGAGTGACCAGTAAAAAGATGTAGTAGAACATAATTGGGGTAAATGTTTACGAGAGGGGCTCGGGTGATTTTCAAACTTTTTTGCACATTAATTTTTTTTTCTTACACAAATTATCATTATTATACACATTTTACGTCGTCGCATGGCGTTTTCTTTCAGCTATAATGCTTTTAATCTTTTTATTTTCTCCTATATAAAAGTGAAGCGACAGCCGCCACCGCCACCGGTCACCACCCTTGGTACGAGGAAGCTTACAACAGTGAAGCCATCGGTGAGGCCGAGAACCAAGGTTAGGTAAGGTAAGGTAGGTTCTTCTAGGGACCTAAGTATATTTGCTAGCAAAACCTGTCTTGCCTCCCTAACGTTGGTCTCGGCCTAACCGATGGCTTCATTGTTTGGGGTGTACCTCTATCACACAGGCTTAGGTAACTAAGCGCATTCGTATCCTGAAACGCGGAACGGAAGCTTTCCTTATGGAAGTGACCTATTATCGAAAAAAAATTACTTACCTGATAATTTGGTAGATATAATTTTACTGCTGCTTCTAGGAAACAATGTAGGTGCATAGCTTTGTTTTAGTACTGTTTAATAAACAGATGTGTAGCAGGATAGCCGTCGAAATGGTCTGCGCAGCGTCGAAAGCGAGCGAGGTACGGATGATTTTTCTGCGCATTACTAATAGTAAACATTTTTATACCATTTCTTGGCAATCTCAAAGCAATATTGTTATTAGTTTAAGAAAAATGAATTAATATACAAAAATAATCAGAAGACAACCCGAGCCGCGATGACACACGCCAGTCAAAAGAACGAATGTCGATTTTTTTTTTTTGTCCGAACGCTATGTTAAACTCACCTAAACATAGCTTAGAGATTGCCAAAAAATGGTGTGAAAAATGTTTACCGTCAGTAATGCGCAGGATCTTATAGTTAGCTCGGTGTTTGCAATTGTGACGTAAAGAGTGCAGTTTGCCCTTCTTTGATCTTTATAAAATAATAGATGATGTTATGAAATAAAACATCACTTCTATAGGGTAAGCTTACGTTTCACGTTTTCGAAACGAATGCACTTAAGGCGTCTTTTTGTGACCACCGCGCGGATGATTCCCCCTGATCGCTCATGATTCACACGTTTTCGTGACCGCATTTTGACGCGAATCTGATAGCAATCGACCGTGATCAGTGATGAGAATTGATTGCAGCGTGATTTACTCCACAGGCTAATCATGCGTGATCAAAGAGTGATTCCAGCCGTTGGACAAGTAAAAATTCAAAATTGGAAGTGCAAGATCGTGGTGTTTTCTTATATTTAGGGATAAATTGAATAAAGTTATGATAGTTGTTTGTAACATTGGCTTCCAAAATTGTAGTTTCCTTACTTTTATGGCTGTGTATGTTCAAAATTCTTCCAATACTGCTAGTTCAGCTATGCTTTGGCTTCAAAATTAATAAAGGCTCATGAGAAATCCATTCCCTACCATTTTCCGCAAATTACAATAAAAATATAGTTTTCGAAAATTGACGTGGCGTCTCTGGTTTCTTTACAAAATCGTTGACCGTTCTTGTGCTTTTTAGTGACCCCGATGATCATGATCACGGTGATTCTGATCACGAGCGAGGCCACAAAAAGGCCTTATGTTATGCACTTGCGAAAGAGGTGTAAGCGTGTGCGATAGAGGTATAAGGTGTCACCTTTCACTTTGATAGAGGAGAAAATAAGTTTAAAGCATTATACCTAGGGAAAACGTTGCACTAAAATGTGTAGAACATTGATAATTGTTATAAGAGAAAAGATTTAACGAAGAAAAAAATTGGAAAATCACCTGAGCCCTTCTCGTATACATTTACCATATTGGGCAGTATAGTCAACTGTACGACTGTAGTAGTACAGTTTTCTGTAGTGTCAAGCTGCTAGCCCACAGAAAATTCTGTTTGAATTTAGGGGAAAGATGCAGGGCTGGATTAACTATTAGCCAATGTATGTATGTATGAGCTTAGGGTATCAAGAGAAGGGGACACAAAGCTCTATCATTCATGCAGATCCATCTTTCATCATCGTATATTTTCATTAATAGTGGTTACACATTGCTCGGCTGAAAGACCATTTCCTCAGGTGAGGCGTACCAAATATCCTGTCAGAGCAACCAATGCAACAAAGCAGGTTGAATGCCATACCTCTGTGAGGTAGGTATAGACCAGGAAGCAAAGAATGCAACGGGGGGGATTCAATAGGACTAAAATAAAACTTAGCTGTGACCGCTCGTAGCAAATTTACATCACATCGACGAGTCGAAGTATTTGAGTGTGGGACCTCAGGCCTTCGCATGTTGTTTTCTTGAACTTATCGCCGTATATTTTCGATTTATTTCATTCAATCTCTCGCTCATGACTGGCCAGCTAGCTACTTGAGTTGCAAAATACTATAAAATGTTGTCGTCAAGTGCAGAAAGTTCCGGCAACAGGCTGTTACTGTGGTTTCTCTCGCGTACAGAATTGCTATAATGGTGCTTATGCTTGTTTGTTTGTAAGAAATATACATATGTTCTGTGAACTGAAAGTAAAGAGTAAATAAGGCTTCAATTAAGAAAAAATAAGTTAAATCAGGTCTCCACAAGAGATCAAATTCAGCGATAGTGATGTGAAAGTTTCCACCAGCATGCACAGCAATTTCTAAAGATAATTTCTAAATTAGTGTATATTCACTTAATTCATTTATACGCTGGAGAGGATTTTACAATGAATTTTGCTATTTAAGACGATTTTTCTGGTTAAATTAGCTAAAATACTCATAGGCTGCTCAGCCATAGATTCGTCGATGATGACGTCACTTTTTGATGCTAATTTCTCTTGAGTCCTCCCGTTACGCTCTTTGTGCCTTGATATACTGTAGACTATAGATCAAGGTAGATGTGTACGTTACGTAAGATCAGGTTTGAGGATGTGATCGAAGACGTTACAGGCGATAAAAAGCAGCCGGAAACATATCAAATGTGAGTGAAGGTATATAAAAAATTCTCAATATTAGATTTGTATAATTTCGATGGATAAATATTTGTGTTTTTTATGTTTCTGTTTTCAACTAGCGCACTCTGAGAGCGCTTCCCGTCGCCATGCAAGGCAACGTAAGCAAAAAATTGAAACCGGCTCTGTAACCGCGATATTCTTTTTATCGGCACACAGAGTCTCGTTATTTTTTACTTCTGACGGTAATAACAGCTTCTGTAGCATTGTTGAAGATAAGTTCATAACTTTCGAGTTATGATCGAAATTGGCGTATTATTATAAAAGTACTTTTGCAAAGACAAAAATCATTTGTTTTATTTTGTCATTATTAAAATGGACAATATGAATTGTAAAACTCTCAGACCAGGCCGGTTCAATAAAAACTTCATCAGTGAGATCTGCAAAAACAAAGTATGTACATTAAACTATTTTCTATGTGATAGTTTCGAATTAACAACTATAGAATTTCATACTTGGGCATATAAGTAAATAAGGAAATTAGCATATAAGGAAAATTCCTAACTGCTAATGCGAGTTAAAAAACCAAGAACTAGTTTACATGGTTAAGTTCGTAGGACTCTACGGGTATTTACACAATGGACAGGGGCGCGGAAGATTGGTCGATGTTCAAGGAGGGGCGTTCAGTTTTTATGTACATTTATTCTAAAATACGTAAGTCAGATTGAGTCTGTGCAGTGTCTATAATAGTGAAATTATGGATATGAAGTGGGTGGTTGTTGAGTTCACAGTGATCACGAGGGCTGGAGTGCTGTCTGACAGTTAGAGGTCTGTTGGTTCGGGAAGATGTGCCTAAATGTTGAGAAAAGCGGACTTTGGACTGCTTGATAGTGCTTCCAATGTACGAGCCATTGCAGACCTCGCATTGAAATTTATAAATAATCACGGAGAGCAGACCAGACGGTACGGTGTCCTTGAATTTAAAAAAAAAAGTACTTTACAGCAAATGAATTTGTAGGAGCCAATTTGAAGTGAATTTGTGGATAAAAATCCGGTAAAACATGTTTCACAAATTGCATTATTTTGTACGAAGGAGGTCCGATGTAGGCTAGCGGAACGTGAATTTTTTGTCGGGGTTCAGTAGCAACTGGAGTTTGTGAGTTATGATTTCTATTTAAAAGGATTCGGAGATACTTATCGAGCAGAAAAGTGGGATACCCATTCTTTTTGAAGAATGTTCTGAGGAAATCTATTTCTTCGTTGAAATAGAAATATGAAGATGAACATTTATATGCTCTATGGAGTAACGTGCGGATAGCATTTATCTTATAAATAAGAGGTGTGAAACTGAAGAAACTAGTGCCTAAGCCAGTGAAAGTTGGTTTTCTGTATATTGATGTAGAAAAGAATGTGTCGTGTCGTTCAACTGTTACATCTAAAAATGGAAGTTTCCTGTTCTTTTCTCTGTCCATTATAAAAGAGATGTTTGTGTGTCGGTCATTAATGTATTCCAGAAATTTACTGCAATGGGAGGGGTCACTGAAAAGTACGAACGTGTCGTCTAAATAACAGCGCTAAAAAATAGGTTTGAATTGCAAGGGGCAGTTATTCAAAAAGATTTCTTCTACTTGACTCAAAAATGCGTTTGCGATGGCTCGTAAATTGGAAGCACTATCAAGCAGTCCAAAGTCCGCTTTTCTCTGCATTTAGGCACATCTCTCCGAACCAACAGACCTCTAACTGTCAGACAGCACTCCAGCCCTCGTGATCACTGTGAACTCAACAACCACCCACTTCATATCCATAATTTCACTATAATAGACACTGCACAGACTCAATCTGACTTACGTATTTTAGAATAAATGTACATAACACTGAACGCCCCTCCTTGAACATCGACCAATCTTCCGCGTCCCTGTCCATTGTGTAAATACCCGTAGAGTCCAACGAACTTAACCATGTAAACTAGTTCTTTGGTTTTTAACTCGCAGTAGTAGTTAGTAATTTTCCTAGAATATTTTTATGCCTTTTTCCTATTACCGCTTTCTTTTACCTAGTTAGATAGGATATTATTTACTTATTAGCCCAAGTATGGAATTCTGTAATTGTTATTTCGAAACTATCACATAGAAAATAGTTTAATGTACATACTTTGTTTTTGTAGATCTCACTGATGCTGATTTTTATCGAAACCGGCCTAGCTGGTCTGAGAGTTGCCGGCAAGTATTGGTGAAACACACAAACTAAAAGATCATCAGCAAATGCTGATCAATTATAGGCGTCTTTTTTGGCCACGCTCGTGATCAGAATCACCGTGATCACGATCATCGTGATCACTGAAAAGCACAAAAACGGTCAATGCTTTTGTAAACAAACCAGAGACGCCATGTCAATTTTCGAAAAAATATATTTTTATCTTATTTTTGCGGGAGATGGTAGGGAATGGATTTCTTATGAGCATTTATATGAAGCCAAAGCATAACTGAACTAGCAGTATTTAAAGCATTTTGAACATAAACAGGCATAAAACTATGGAAACTACAATTCTGGAAGTTAATATTACAAGTAATCATCATAAAATTATTCAATTTATCCCTATATATAAGAAAACATAACGACCTTGCATTTCAAATTTTGAATTTTTACTTGTCCAACAGCTGGAATCTCACTTTGATCACGCATGATTAGCCTGGGGAGGAAATCTCAACACTGATCACGGTTGATTGCTATTAGAATTACGTCAAAATGCGGTCACAAAAACGCGCGAATCATGCGCGATCAGGGGGAATCATCAGCGCGGTGGTCACAAAAAAACGCCCTTTGTCTTGAAACATTTCTAACAAGTTCTGTAAATTTCATGAAAATTCGTTCATTACTTTTTGAGTTATTTCGCTAACAAACATGAAATAAAACAGCGAGACAAACGAAAAACCAGATCATCACAATGATTTGGTCATCTTTTCTTCGTTTTTTACGTAACGACTTGAATAAATGTGATAACATCCCTCCATGACTTTTTTGAGTTAAGGTACCATAGGAAAAAAGAGGCAGACAAAAAAAAAAAAAATAGACGGTTCAACGGACCTTCACCAAAAGTTAATCATCTGCTACTCTTGATACGCCTAACGATCCCTGTGAAATTCATAAAGATCTATCCACAGTTTTTGGAGTTACTTGGTGACAGACAAACGAACAGACAAGCTCGACAATAACCTAATCTCGTCGACGGAGGTAACAACTCATATAAGGACATCAAACATTATATTGCTTAGGGCCTCTAGAGGGCTTTATCCGGCCATGGAAACAGCTTGTTGTGGAACTTGTCACCTCGAAACTAAGATGCATCCCCAAACTGACACAAAATACCTCTCTACTGCTTTTTAGGAGTTTTACTATTTTTAATTTTTTACACGTCTTATACTGTGCGTACGTTATCCTTTACATTGTCCTATAAACTGAAGGTTCTCAACCCTGTATAATACATACGCACTATTTACAACACGATCTATAGATTAAGAATCTACTGGCGGTCCTGGCGCTCGCGAGTGACGAATACCGTATATTAACACAACATTCTCACACTGCTTTGTAAAATTAGAGATTCATCTACTGTACTATCTCTTAATCGTGAGGTTTTGCATTAAAAATAGGTGGATAGCGTTGGCAGTAGGCAGTGCTGCTTGCCTCATATATCTGTTTACGACGAAGGCAGTGGTGGAAATTCGGAAAAACCTACGATCGGGTTATAGTTAGAATGTCATAAAAATTCATGCGATATTATAGTGTTGTAAGCACTTCTACCAGCATTAGCCCTTGTATTGCGCCTCTATATAAGCGTCGTTCGTTTAATTTCATTAGTGTATGCACGCTGACAGAGTGAATCACTCGGAATTATTTAAGAAACGAGTACGACTGGTTCCCTTATATGCGAGGGTTACGGCTCCGAAAGAAGCACGCGAAAGAGTGATTCGCTTGATGACCCGTTTATCCGTTAAATGGTAAATCTGATACGTTTTTATAATGATACCCCACTGAAGCACAGCTAAAACACAACAATAAGAAAAAAACACAAAGATACTGTATTATGGCCTGCCTTCCGCACCCAACGCGAAAACAGCATGAGCGAGAATTTTCGGGCATAAAGAGAAAAATCAGCGGCCACAGCTGTCCATTCGCATAAGAGTAAATTCGCCTATAGCGAGATCCAAGTATACATGCACAAACATTCATAAATGACGCAGGCAGCCTCTCCACCCGACGTACTGAAACCGTGTGCAGAACCTGATTTGATCCTCCTATTGTAGGACAGTGTAGACGGCTGGTGAGCCTGCAGCCTCTGGGCAGAAAACAGGTCTGCTCTCATAGCTGGCCGTATTGTCCGCGTGACTAAAGGAACCTTGCCAACCAGTCAGGCGGGTGTTAGCATCTAACGGTGTACTTAAATCTAAAACAAGAGAAAATTTCAGTTACCTGAACCTGGTGAGCTTCATAACGGGGTGCTTGATATGCGGGAACATAAAAACATATACTTAGAACGGAAATTAATAGCTATGTCGTAGAATTGACTACATCTCGACTATTTGGCTATAAATTTCAGTGAAAATATCACAGAAAGTTAAGCTTATGATGCTTAGGGTGTCTGTAAATTTGAAAAAGAGTAATTGTGCTGCTTGTAGAAAAATTATGTTTTTTTTTTTTTGTCAATTTTACTAATTTCACTGAGTAGGGGGTAAAAGCTGGAATTTTTCTAGTAGAATGGCATCCTCAAAGAGGGTGTTTTTTTCTTATGTAGTGTATTTTCACCTGTAGAATCCAAATCTGAAGTTCGTTTTTGGCGGTCGTATCTACTTTTTAAATTATGGAAGTTTTAAGTTCCTATTGATCTCCTATGGGAGAAAATACCGAACGATAGCACAGTGGAATCGACAACGTTGTAAATAGATTTTTAACCTAACTTTACTTAAAGTAACCTAGCATCATCGATCGGGGTCGCCTGTTATTTTCTTCCAAAGAAAATCAATGGGAACTTGAAACTTCCATAACTCAAAAAGTAGATCCGAGTGCCAAAAACGAACTTCAGAATGGATTCTACGAGTGAAAATACACTGTATAAGAAAAAAAAACACCCTTTTTCGGAATGCCATTAAACTAGAAAAATAAAAAGCTTTTTGACTAAAAAATATATAATATATATATTCACAGTTTTATATCACCAAAGGAGCAAAAATGACTAACATAAATCATAAAAATATGACATAAACAAAAAATTCATTAATCAAAAGTTTACAATGGCTGAAAAAAGTCTTATTTGCCAACTTGACCCCATGACGTTTAATAACTTCAATAATCCTTGAATCTAGTTTGTTTCTTTATTGCAGAAGGTGGAACTGCCCTTGTAGCTGCAGCAACAGCATACCGCAGAACAGATTTTGAGTTGTACTGCGTTCCATCTGCGTAAATTTCCTTTTCAGGAGGGCCCAGAAGTTTTCAATTGAGTTTACATCAGGTGAGTACGGTGGCCAAAGTATCTCTCCATGGGAACCCAAAGAGTCCAGAAATACTGTGGTAGTACGGGCGGGCAGAGTGAGAAGGCGCATTATCATGCTTGAAAATCATGTTTTAAAGCAACAAAAATGGTATGTCATCCAGCCATGGGACCAAGGCTTCTTTAACATGTCACATTATGATACAAATGTGATTTTCAAGCCATCAGGGGCCTCCAACCGGACCTACAAGTCGATCTCCAATGATACCAGCCCATATCATAACACCACCTCCCAGTTGTTAACGTTTTACGCGTTGATGACACTCACCTCCAGATAGCACCCAACACTTCAAGGTCCATCAAGGGTTGCCCGGGTTTCGTCGGTGAAAAGAACATGATTTATGTTGATCTTCATGTATTTCTCTGTTCATTCCATCCTCGAAATTTTATTTTTTGGGGGTCAGAGGAGGCAATTTCAGATTGGATTTGACAGAAGCAGTGGAGCGAACGATGTCATTTCTGGTGGTTTTAGGCACTTCAGAAAGACCATCAGCAGTTAGAATTTATATACTTGATTGCCCGGGTCTTTTACGTGGCTGACAAACCACACTTCTCATGTCTCCATCAGTAACAATCCTTGAATGTCCAGCATCTGATCGTTTTTTTCTATGGTGAAGGGTCTTTCAAGAATATTGTCACTGTATCAATATGGCTTCCTATTTTTCGGGCAATAACACCAGGAGAGGAGCTTTTAGCAGCTTCTTTGATGATAATTCCTTTCTCCTCGTTAGTTAGAGCTTTTCCACGTCCCATTTTAGCAGAATATAGACGAAGCTCTTATTGACGTTTACCTCAAAAAGAGAATAAATGCAACGAGTAGTCAATCAGCAGACACAGTAAAATGAAAACAAACTCAGCAGTGTTGCAGTAAGAAGTCATAATTTCCCTGCAAGTTTCATGAAATTTGAATGCTTAAAAATGAGATATGGTCAATTTTGTGCTAAAGCTATTATTTCCGTGCTAAGTGTACAAGAGCTGTATTGGCGTAAAAACTAACAACGTCGGTGAAGCTTCTCTGATATCGGTATGATTAATCACATCCGGAAGAGGATTGGGTTAGCGCCGCAAGAGGTCGTCAGAACGTATAACAATGAATACAAGACTGTTCCTCGCGTCGTTATCGTTATGTGATCTACAATGATCGTCGCTAAATAGTAATGACTGTATTTTTGAGTGTATTTTCCCTCAGTCTTTTAGAGGGCAGTGCTCTCTTTGCACGGGCTATAAAAATTATACATATGTCGCTGTAGATTTGTGATATGAATGCCAATAGGTCAAGAGCATTGAACTCACGAAGGTTATTAGCCAAATCCAAAACGGGAAATACATTTTGTCCTAATTATTGGCGATGCGGGAAGGAGGACTGCAATGTTATACCGAAATCTGGGCTCTCATCTACTTGACAGTTATAAATCTGAATTTCTGCAAGGAGATACAATGCGTTTATAGAACACCTATTGAAACGCTTTTGCGAGTTGATTTCTCACGGAATGGTTAGACAGACTCTTCATTACTTTACTTGATCTATTTTGTCGTCATTGCTTTGGAAATGAATGTCACACTTGTTCGTTAGTGACTGGTATGATCCAAATAGAATCCCATAGAACATCCGATATTGATACTTTCTCGGTCAGCTGACGAAACTCCTCGTAGTTTCGCTATAACGTTAAGGAAGAGACCATACATAATCGGTAAAAGATTAAAAGCCTATAAAAATAGTCCTTACACCTGAAGTATAATCGATAAAAAAGTCTCGATTGAAATCGTTTGTCGCTTTTTTTGATGATTGGATACATGTATGTATGTGCTCAATCAGAGGGCATATTGTATAACTGGACCAAGTTTCAGCCTCTTGTGTACAGGTTGGGGCATTGGGAAATGGCTTTAGACTTCCCAAAAATGGAGTATCCAGCTCTATAGTTTTCTGAAGAATCTTTGAAGGATTCTAAAACTGTCCTTGTTTTTATTATAGTATAAAAACTCATTGAGTTCTATTAGTTTGATATTTCCGAAACATACATATATATTTATATATAAACCCTATTATCTCAAAAACCAAGGCCTAAATCAAAAAAAGTTGTGGGAACACACTATGTTTCTTTTTGAAAAATACATATTCTGAGCAAGTTTCAGAACAATCAGTCTGGGCCCGCCCCATGCCCCCCTCGATAATGTACCAGTTGTGAAACTTCTACCCAACTTTTTTTTCAATGTCCTCATTATATGGAATAGGAAAATACATGGTAGAGCCGTGAAAGAGAAATGTACACAGATACTCCCTTGAGCCTGGACTAGCTTCAGAATATCACGAGTGAGCAAATTAGAGGGGATATTGAAAAATACCAAACAGATAAATTGACAACTACCTACATTACATATTGAAAGACGTAAAATATATATGATAACCGATACATTTCAAACACTTGGAATCACTCTTGAGTTCAATCGTAGCTCGTGTACCATTCCAGGTCCAATGAAGTTACTCTTCCCGTAAGAGACCAAATGTAGGACAAAGTTTATATCAACAACCAACGATTAAAAGCTCGAAGCGCAAGACCGGTTCTACCATTACCGTTGCGACAGCTGAACGAACAGGGCGCGCTGTGGGAGACGCTCAGTGAAGAACCGCTCGTGGGTATCTTGAGGAAGCCATACTTTCTATATAAAAAGTGGATTACGAATCCTCAATACATCGACGAAACTATTTGAAGTGTTTCGCGTTTCTGCTACGTGGAATTGTGTTGGATAGCATTAGGCTGTGGTTAGGAGTCTTGTGTTTGGATTTTTCTCTCACATTCGTAAACTAAAAATAATTTACCCATCTGCAGATTAACACCGAGTGCTCTCCATTCGGAGCGCACTAGTCACCAATGGATCGTTGAGAAGCTTAGCAGTGTTAATAGATTTGTACTAGCGTGGTACATTGAGCACCAGCTGTGATCGCCCGTTGTTACGCATTTAAACACAATCATAGAGGTTTTCTCCAGTGCCTGCCTATATAGTGAAAAATTTGTGAAGCATGAAGCATACGTCGGTACTTTTCCATAGCCTGCTGATATTAATGAAAAAGTGTTTTTCAACCACACAATACAGGGGTGGCTCGAGTCACTAAAAAATTCCCTTTAAAAGTAAAGTATATTGTTCTTTTTCTCTTTTTAATTGTCTGTATTTTTGTGTGACAGTTTCTCAATACCTATATCATGCCTGCAGGTATAGGCTGAGTATATTCATATATTTTTCCCTGTACGTGGCCACCATTTCATGGGACTGGGCCCCATCAATATTGTAGAACTAAGTTAGTTCGTACTTGTTAGCGTATCTGTGAACCTATTGTGTTCTTAATAAAAGTTATTTAATTTGATTAGAATAGCTACCGTACGACACGCTGTGGCTCTCGGTCAGACGCATAGTAGTTGAACAACGACGTGCGCCCCTTAAAATTGCCGCCACCGAAGCGTTAAGAATTTGGTAACCTCTTGCGACAAAAAGTTTCCTATATATACCAAAGTATCTTTCAGACGACACGGTACTGACTTCGTAAGTCATGAAAGGCCATCAAAATTGGCACAATTAACCAATTATCACGAAGTGAAACGGTTCATATATAGTTGCGTCAAAAACTAAGGGGCAAGATCGTAAAACATTCCATATTTTGATATATCAACAATGTAGACATTGAATTTTACCATTAAATTGTTGTCATCGTTAGAATGGCTTCTCAAATTTGAATTAGAAGTAACGGATAAGAAAAAAGTCATAGTCATATGAAATTATTCCGAGTTTTGAAATGTCCAAAATTAAGGGACGCAAGGAGGAAAATCCTCTGAACAGTACCATAAATGATAATTCATTGCAAGGAAAAAGTAATTTAGGGCCGTGCGTAAGCATTGCAACGGCAGCACTATGTTCTAAACGTCAAAAGGTTGATTGTTCTTAGAGAAAAACTGCTATCAAATTGAACAAAGGATATAATTTTATTAGAGAAACTTCGAGACTGTCGAGAGACCTAAGAAATTTCTGGGCTGGATAGTTAAGTGCTATAATGAAAGGGACGCACAGTGAGTTCATATAAAGCAATGAGGCCCAGTAAGGCTCTGAGAAGAGAAGGTCACATGATGCAGCGCAAGGCACTTCTGGCCCGTTTCATGACTTCAGTAGGTATAAAAAGAGCAATGACTGATACTTTATGTGTAAATGGGCTTAGACATATTCTTTCAAGATGGCTGCAAAAAGTTGGCATGTTCACGACAAGCCTTCGGAAGGAAGCTTTTATTACTTAGTGCCAAAAGTAAAAGCCTAAAATTTACCAGCAATTAAGCATGTCATTTTGACTTATGAAAAACTACTATAATTTTTCAGCGACGAAGGCAAGTTTAATCTGTTTGGAAATCATGGGAAGAGCTATGCTATGAAACGTGAAGATAAAAATTACTGTGCAAAATGCAGTAAAATGACTGTCAAGCATCGCACCTGAAGCTTAATAGTATCGGGTTTGTTCTTAAGCCAAGGTACAACGCCACTTATTCGCTAGGACACTCGTGTGATGCTTATATGAGAAGAACATTCATATAAAACACGTAGTACCGATTATAGAAATTCCATTTTGAAAAACCCATTTCCAGGCAAGATACTGTACAGGGTCATAAAGCAAAGGCAGTAATCACTCTGTCCCATTGAACTCGATATTAAATTTGATTATGATTTGTCCAGCGCAAATCCCGACGTCAATCTATCAGAGCATCGTTGGAACATTTCATAAGTAGATGTTATGGCAAGAGAACCTACTATAGTCCGACCAGCCCACGAAGACGGCTTAGGCGGGGCATGAGAGATTGCGCATGTATCATATTTCGTACTTAGATAAAAGTGATCTTTTGAAATTTATCTTTTCCAATAAATATAGAATAATCCTGGACTGTATTGAAAGTTACAATTGTAATTAGGCAGGGAATAATGGCAACAAATTTCTTGAAAATGATAAAATATAACAAGATTTCGGATATTTGGCATAGCAGCATTTGCTGCTGTGCCAAGTTTTGGTTTTGTTTCGTTCAAGGTGTTGGAGGAATGGGCGAAAACAAGTGTGTAGGATTGTCAGAAACTTATTCGTTCTTGTAGTCGAAGATGTGCGGCTGCTATCGAGAACATATGAACATATGTCTATTCACCATATATTGATTACTTCCACGTGTTCGTACTTGTTGGGCTCTAGATGTTTAAAATTCTCCTTTTGTCCCTTAATTTTGGGTATTTCAAAGATTCGAATAAATTCCATACTTCTATATTTTTTTTCTTATTCCTCAATTCTTATCTAAATTTTAGTAACTTACTAATGATAGGGACTTTTTATTTTAGAATTTTATGCTTTCACTATTATTAAATCAAAAGGTAAAAAGCCTTCATTTTATTCCTTCGTGTTAGACTCAACTGTACGTTTCAATATTTATTCGGGAACATTACGACAGGTAGAGCCTATGACAGTTCGTTAGCTGCTGATCCGCAACTGTTCATTGCCCAGTCGGAAATTATCGTTGTGATTATAGTAGAATATAGTAGTGTATGAGAGATTAAAGTCTATTATGGATGATGAAACAATATGGTAGATATGTCGACCATAACATAACGTTGATTTTAGTATATTTAGGTCGATATTGGTGGAGGCAATATTGGTTGTCTATGGTTTGTCAAGAAACGAAGGTCTATGGTCGTACATGGATGTTTGACGACTATATATGGTAGATGGTTGTACAAGGATATTTAAAGACTATATATGGTAGAGAATATGTTAGAGCATAACTATGGTA
>LQNS02278125.1:43532384-43545267 GCA_001587735.2 Parhyale hawaiensis | reverse complement strand
TTTTTTTACGGTTCATTATGGTAGATCATGGTTGTGCAGCTAAAACATTTATAGTTGTAATTGGGTATTTATGGTTGGGAATTATGGTTGATATTATTGTCGAAGGTGGTGACATATCTCTACCATACTGCACCCCATAAATGGTTGAATATGAAGGATATATCGATAATAAACAACCAAAGTCTCGACCATAATCATAGTTGTTCTCCTATAATCACAACCATAATTTCCGACTGGGTGCTTGGTCCTAAACAGCAGCACGCACTACGCTCAGTTATATTTATTTATCATTGACTTTTCATTTATAGAGAGGCAGATTCATTGTTTTTTTTTTTTTTTACGAGAAATAAAACAGCCATATGCTTCATAACAATTCGCCGCTCCTTCAGGCCTCAAGTTAGACATGGACAGATCTTATATGAAAATGTTTAGCATAGTGGCAAATGCCCATCTCAAGTCATTACCAGGATAGTTTGACACATCCAACTAATTTTCTATTATTACAAAATTAAATAGAGTAACTGGAATTGGCCATTCCTCTGTTGTTAAATACTTCGCTAAGGGTTCATAATAACCTCCTCAAAGTCAAGGACATTGGCTCCGCCGGGGTTAGTTTGTTATTTTGTCTATCACGATGTCTGCTAGCAACATAACTCAGAGAGCGTGGCACGGTTATTTATGAACTTCACAGGAACTGCTGTTGCTGATGTAATTTAGAACAAATTATTCTATTTTAGTGATTATTCGCCAGTGCGATTGTGTATGCCTTTCTCTTTGTCGTCCCAGCTTTCAAGATCATAAGTCGAGAGGTTATCAGCTGATTTTAATGTTACTTTTAGGAATGTTTCAAGAAACAGTTGAATTTTTTTGAAAATGATTCGTCAGTCCGTTGTCTGTTTGTCTTTCTGCCTTGCATCGACATGGCTAAAAGATGTATAGACGGATCTTCATGAAATTCACAACAACTTTTAGGGATGTTAAAAGGAAGATATTGTTACATTTTTGGTGATGGTCTGTCCAAAATCTTGGATTTCGGAATATGTTACAACTTTTATTAGCAGTCCATTGCTTAGAGGAGGTCTGATATCTCAGAGTGCATCTCTACTTGTGTATCTAATTTCAACGAGCAACAAAATTGGATTACGAATGGGAATAGGTTTTTCGCGCAATTTCATAAATGCACTTTTTGTATAGTATTGGCAAAGCAATTAGTCTCGTCAACAAAGTAGTCCTCCGTCACAGTTATATCTCTCCTGGTATTTTTTCATGTCATTTCTTTAAAAGTTACCCAATTGCCTTAACTATCACAACACCTAATCCAAAACAGACAAAGCAAACGTAGCCTAACCAAACTTAGTTTAGCATAGGCCTACATATACACTAATAATCTAGCATAACCCAACCTACCTTAGCGTAACCTTACTCGATCGTCATATTGAATTGAAAGCGAACTTCATAGCTGGTGTGTTACCGTAAATAATAGTTTAAGTACTGGCGGTAACTGTGAGGACAGCGGAGAATCCTATGCTCTATTTCTGTCTTGATGTGGGGAACATTTTCTTCTCTGCATTAGTACCGTCAGCCAATAACACCCCTTCCAACGTCGAGGTATAATGTTCTAAAATTGACGTAAATATGTCAGACATCACTGACAAATACTGTACAGCCAGGGCCGGCTAAATTGCGGACGGTCCGGCCAAGTAACATTCAGGATTCAAGGATTAAATGTGAACTATTTATCATATTATTATTATTGTTATTATTATTATTATCGAGGGGATTTCACGACCCAATGATTGGATCGGTTGAGCGATGTTGGGCTCTACACTCTGGCGCCGGGTCACATCCCGCCACCTAAGGCTCATTTATTATTATTAATACTATAACACTTTGTTTAACCTCCGTAGTCGCTATTTATCATATTGAGAGACTTCTACTAACAACAATTTTAATGTTAATTAAACTAGTGCAGCAGACTCTTGTAGGGAAGATGGAAGGTGAAACCTGATTCAGGCAGATAATCCATTTCAATACTCATATAAAAGCTCATCAATTGGAACTGTATCATTTAGTAAAGCTAAGCATACGAGTTTCGACTTCACACAGGGACGTTGGTTTCTCCTGGCTCGATCGAGTAACCAGCGTTGGCCTAAATAGATTACTCCGAGATTCACAAAAACTTCACTCTGCTCCCTATAATGGATTCTTCACCTCTTTCCAGCGTAACCATGGTGCTCTTACCACCTGCAATACGATTCACAGAGTACAAGACAACAATTCTCCTCCCTCAAGTTCCGCATGCGCATAGCTCGCCTATTAGACTTGGCTAAATTCGAATCGCCGTACCCAATCGATAACATCTTTACGTACCATTCACTGGCAGAGCTAAAGTGAAGAACCTATACTGGCACGACGCATTTCGAGCAAAAGTCAATGCTACATTGGCTGAAACTTGTTACAGAAAAAAGAGTCAGTGCATACTAACATTTTTTTCCTTTTGCAGGTAATCGAGCAGTGTGCTGTACAGTCGATGATTTTTGTTGGAGCAATGAGTGAATGCTCATCATTACTGTATTGTCCCAGAAAATTTATAAAAGTATCTCATCTTCGAAAAATGAGCAAGCAACTTAGCATACTGCATAGTCAGTAAGAGCTGAAAGCTGGCAGTACTGGAGTGGAAAACTCATCGTATGACGACAAATTATTTTCTGTCTTTCTATTTAGGCTACTGAATGAGATAAGTTGACAAGCCTTATTCATGTACATTCAAAGATGATTCACAAATAGCTGTCGCAAATTACGAGAGGTGAACTACAGCATTAACGGCTGCACGGCGACCAGGAGTCAAGCTTTAATTGACGTACACAGCGTAAAAAGAAAATGACGATTGATCGTGTTTTGCGATTAAGGCACCAGTAAAACATTAGGATTTAAAGATCTCTTCCGCCATGCGGTGGCTAACTCAACTAAAACAAATGGCCAGCAGCTGGCAGCGAGCGATGTTTGTTCTCTTGATGCTGACTCTAACGGTGATGTTCCATCTGCTGCTTACAGTACGACCTGCTGGGCATTTGTGTAACTATGAGCAGCAGGAGAATTCAAGGAGACCGGCTAAAACACTGAAAACAAAACGTAAAAGTTTCTACGTAAGTCTGGAGTCAGACAAACTGCCATGGTGGGAGCACACAAACATCACTGACTGAAGTAAACGTCTCTATGACACACCGCTGAAAAATCGAGCAACAACTAACATGAGGCACGTGAAGAGTTATTGTGGATATCGGGCTTCACAGTCGGGAGAGAGACAGAAAGTTATTTCTTATTCAGTATACGGTGAGAACGATGACTACTTCTATGGCATGCCCCTAATCCTCGAAGACGCGCGGAAACTTTATCCTGGCTGGAAAGTTAGGCTGCACACTGATCCAAGGCGACACTTCGAGCTCCTTTGTCCTTTATTGAAGCAATACCCCGAACTGGCGGTCTGTGATGTGACGAAGTTGCCTCTTATCGAAGGTTACTTGGTCAACATAGACCCGATGCTGTGGAGAGCGGCTCCGATGGGAGACGAACAGGTGGAGAGATTCATCGTCAGAGACTCCGACTCGAAGGTCAGCATCTTAGACGGCATATTCACAATGTATGAACTTGAAAGGTGGCAGGCTATATTTTGAGTGCGTTATGACGCTTAATATGCTAAATATTCTAAATAAAACACCATTACTTTTCACCTCTGTCAAGGAGGTTATGTTTTTGCCGAGTTTGTCTGTGTCTATTTGTCTATCTGTCTCGTTGTTTGTCTGTCAAAGATAGCTCAAAAAGGTATGAATTAATCTTTATGAAATTTACTAGGAAGTTAAGGTATGGTCAGAGTAACAAATGATAAAAGTTTGGTGAAGTTCCGTTCAACCGTTTGTTTGTATGATCTTCTTTGCTTACTGCCGTAAATCTAAAAGGTTATGAACTGATATTTATGAAATTTACATGAGCTGTTAGGTATCTCACAACGAGAAAATGGCAAAAATTGTTGTGATGATCCGCAAAAACTTGCAACACTGTTAGAAGTAGCGAAGCCAAAGCTTCTGACTGGATGGAGTTTCGAACAAGCTAAGCCTCATAATAGGCTTAATTTCTGCATCCAAGCGAACATGCCCTCAGTTCAGCCAATAAATCACAAGCAAAGGCTTTTTCATCATCACCTCCGCCAAGGCATTTTATGTGAGGCTATTTGTCGCACTCGGGCACCGCATCATGCCGTCTTGCATTTTTTACTCCACATTTCACCACAGTAGATGCTGTGGGTAGCCTCCTCATATCAAGATGATTGTACTTTCGACGCTTGGTGATTTGCTTAGGACGCTTGGGCTGTAATTCATTTCGAGAAGACTGTGTTATTTACGTTTTTTCTTCTTTTCTTTCTCCTTCGTTTCCTCTAACTGTTCGGATGCTTTCCGAACCAGGTGCCTTCTGGTTCTTAGCTTTAGCCCTGCTGTGCTCTTCGAGGATTGACCTGTCTAGGCTGCTAGTCAAAACTGCCGTGAAAATTTCCACCTCATCTATAAAAAAACAAGGCCAATGGCCCAACGACCCAAAAGTCACTCGTCTGGTAATACAAATCTTCATGTTCAAAAATACGGCAGAGATGTCAGCAGTCTATTGAAGTAATTGGCTCCTTTGATTAAAAAAAGCTAAGCGCACGTTACATCAGCGGCTTCAGAATTATTTGCATGAGTACTGGCACACGTCTACTGAGCCTGCCATCTGTGTAATTACGTATGCTTATCACGAGTGCAGAGCACTTCCGCTGGACAAAAGCCTTGTAGATTGTAGCTCTCCTTCAAGATTTTTTTGAGCTGTTCCCTTTTTGGCTCTACCATTAAGTCCCGCTTTCCCCTACCTAACAGTCATTGCGAGCCACTGCATTTATTCAACACAGGATTATACTACTAGTTAATGTACATAATCAAGAATTTCAAATCTACTCCGTAAAAAAAGTACATCAAAGTTAAATCGTTCATCCGACTAATAATTGCTTAGTGGCAGCGCTCATACTTATAGCTACTGTATGTCATAGTTCTATTAGTTATACCCTCCGTAGCGGCTGTGTAGAGTGCTGAGCTCATGCCTCGGAACGTTACAGGGTCGTATATGCCAACCAAGGCAAGCGAGCTCTTGTAGCGTTTGGTGAGCTGGTTCATCATTTGACGTCTGCACAGTTGCCGTGGGGGTAATTACTCTACATGTTCCCAGAAATGCGGAAGGTATGGGGGCACGGACGGTTGCATACGAGTGGTCCGTCGAGGGAGCCATAGCTTTTCATGATTCGTGGTCGACTGCAGCAGTACACTCCTCTAGGCCAGTTTTGTATATATGTGCAACACAAACCAGTGCGTATGGGTTTCCCAGTGTGAAGTGTGATCACGTAAATTTTACTGATAGCCCCAGTCTACAGCAATTAATACGATCGTATGAATTTCAAAAGATTGAGACATAGACCCTCCAGGATATCAATCACCATCTTCTTTGCTGTAAACTGTAAGCGAGGATAAATGTGTATACTTATAAATTTGTATCACGTAGTCCACTAGTGATATTTATTTCCCGTATCATCTTTACATTTAACGTACCGTACACGTTTATGCAGCCCTGTTCAGGTGCACCTCCATTAATATATATCCATTAAATCTCATTAAGTTTTTGCTTTCGCAAAAAACTGGTGTTACTTAACAGGTGATAAACCACACAATGCTTGAATGTCCAGTTATTGTCCACTCCTAAATCTTCAGCGCTTAAATTGCTTCCTATCTTATGGGGAAGATTGTATGCTCGGTGTGACATACAAACAAGCAAACGCGCAAGGAAAATTATCAGAGATTTATAAGTATATAAAGTAGCAGTTTCTTGAAATTTTTCAAATCTCCGATGCCGCTAAACGCCAATCAAGTATCTTGTTCTGCAATCCTGGCATCATCTTTACCCTCATCATGAAGGGTTAGTATAGCTTGTCGGTTACGATCCAGCTACAGCCTCACGTTACCAAATTATTATAGCTAAACTGAAAAAGAAACATCTTAAGCTTTAAGATCAACTATTCGTTGATTCATTTGCCCCGTTTTGCTTCAAAGAAATTTTACGAAAGCGTAACAACGTTTGACATAATTTTGGAACACACCTTACATTGATTTTCTGTACTGCACACCAATATGTTCCCCGCGTACATCACGCTCACGATACTTCATTGTGTTTCAGAATGTAGATCGCTCTATGAACACACATTCGTGATGTTAACAGGCATCATTATCTCTTTTCTCCAACCGCAGCTGACGGAGCGAGAAGCCACGGCAGTGGCCGAGTGGGTGGAGGCTCGCCGTCCCCTGCACCTGATGCGGGACCACCCGCAGCATATTTATCCAGTAATGGGCGGCATGTACGGCGTGTGGCAGCCACTGAACATGCTTTGGTTTTTCCAAAAGATTCGTCGTATGCTGCTGATCAGTCACTGGGGGAACGATCAAGAAAATTTAGCGGTAAGCCTATAGTGAGTATGGTAAGATGCCGCTGATATTTATTTTACAACCCACACTTAGAACAAATTAAGGCTATTCAGAGATCATTCACTGCAATAATTCGAGGTATGCTAGTGATCGATAGCTACAAGAACTAGTCCTTTTTCGCTCTTACTCAATACAACGGAGATTTAAAGGCTTCATCGCCACGTACGTTTGAAGAATTCTCGCTCGTGTCTCAGAGAATGAGATTGAGCGAATTGTTGCCAGACACTCAGACTGGGCTAACTAAATGGGTAGCTATATCGCTTTATTGCAGTTCAAGATTTGTTTATTTTTTAAAGAAATACGCTTCTCACACAGCTAGGTGAAAGTTGGTGCTCGGAAAAACCACAACTGTAGGTACGCAAAGTAATCAAATTTTATACTTTCATGTGAATTCATACTATATTTTAAAAGTTATGAATGTTTCTGTATTGTGAACTAATTTTACCGGTAAATCGCTGTATTGCAAGTCTCTGAAATTCCCAATGAGGGACGGTTGACGGCTATCGAAATGGAGCTGATTGTTGCCGGCTTTGCAGAAGTTTGTCTCTCATAGATTCAGCTAAGGAACTAGGGAGAGATCGGAAAACTTAAGGCCCTATTACACGGGCGGGCAATGCCTGGCGAGAAGCGGGCAGAATCTCGGTAAACATGTCCGCCGAACATTGAGGTGCTATTACACGAGACGGTGAAATCTCAATGGCACGTCGGTCGGGCAGCTCTAAATTAAACACTTTTCATTTGGATACGAGTAAACATTGAGCAAAATCTACAAGTTTTGGGGTAAAATAATACTACAACTAGTTTTAAATAATTTTGCAACTCTTTGTCAGGCTTTAAAGCAAATAAATTGGATGTTGGCTCGATAATGCTCGCTGTTCTGGAGGCAGTTTGCGCACTGAGCAAACCTCTGGCAGCAGCGAATGTCTGCCGAGCACCGGGCAAAACGGGCTGCCCGCCAGGCAATTCCTCTTGTTTGCCGGGCAATGTTGGCCGGTGTAATAGGGGCTTTAGTCTTCATACTGCACGTGGAGAACTGCAACACTAAACCAAAGAAGTAAAAGAACACGAGAAGAACCCTTTCATTTCGTGCTAATCAAAGATATGCAGACAAGTCAGCACGTATCAAAACAGCGCCAGCGCTGCCAGTTTTTTACATCGTTCCTGAGTTGAGACAAACCCGGTGCACTGTCTCGAATGTATTGGCTAGAAACGTCAAAACTGCCACCAAGCCTCCGCTGAACAAAACCTACAAAGAAAAATGGATTGCTGGGACACGAAAATACATGGAAAACAACTTCGAAAATGTTTTCTTTAGGTACGAGGCTAGAGCTACCCATGATGGTTTGGGTGGATGGGCAAAAGTAAGGAGGCCTCTGGGAGCTCTAATTACGCATCGATTGCGATGCCAGCAAGGAGGTGGAGATGTGAAATTTTGGGCCGGTGCCGCAGTCACGAGCTTATTGCACCGTTCCAACTGCCAGAGGGAATCAAACTTACTAGTCAAGTTTACATAGCGTTTCGAAATGAGCATATATCTCCATGTTTCGATGACCTATACCTATGTCACGTCGCTGTCAAATGATTTTCGTGCACGACAATGCTCTATCTAATTCAGCGAAACTTACCACTATAGATAGTCTTCATTCCTTGGAACTTTGGGCATCAGAGGAGAGCGCCGTCTGACTTGGCCACCTCGCTCTCCTGACCTTAATCCCAATGAACGGCTGTGGTCAATTTGAAAAAAAAGGACGTTTATGAAGGAGTCCAATTTACATCGAAAGACAACCTCTGGCTGAAATGTACTGATGTTTCTGCTACCATATCATCATGTCAACTTCACTGATTGACTTCCTCAGTAGATAAAAGGCTGTTTAATGCAATTACGAAGACTGGAAGTTACATCGAGAAGTAAGTTGCTTTTCTAATGCATAACTGTTGAATGCATTCCTTATGTTGGTTATTGTTATTGCTGTGGAATTCATTGTTCAAATTTAATACAATAATGATGTTGGAATACTGTTATATTTCCATATGAGCTATTAGAAGGCCAACAGCATTGAAAAACAGCCTATTAGAAGGTCTTCTGGTTCGATAGAGGTACCAAAATCCGGCCACCTAACCGCCCTAATCTTCAAAAAGTGAAAAAAGTATTATAAACACCGTAGATTTATGCAAATTTGGTCTCATTTTGAAGGATAATAAATCTACGTTCAGCTTCACGCCCACTTCTCGATAGTAAAGCACTCCAAATTTTTTCTGTGCTGCCATCATCCACCCCGACCAACTAAACCTAGTACCAGCCCCCTTACAATGAGCTTTTACCCCGCCAACCTTGTAGGTTAGGTCCCCAGGGCTGGTTCTACTAGTAAAATAAGAAGTAAAGAACGGTGTGAACCCGTATAAAGACCTACAGTATATTTGATATAGGATATTAGCAGAACCAGTCCTGGCACCTAACCTACAAAGTTCTCGGAGGGGATGTACCTCTATCAGGCCATAACAACATACTTATATTGCGCTATATGTACATTTTCAGCGACCTGCAAGAAAACGATTGACAGTTAAAGCTGGTTCCAAATACAGAACAGCTATTAGCTTTTTAAATATTGCGTAAATTGACGCCAAGTTTGATTAGTTTTTGTACCTATAATTATTATTCTGTTTTGTTGGGGGGGGGGTTAGGGCGCCAACTTTCACTGATGTGAGATTAACATTACTTCAGCAATTAAGAAAATCCTGACCTTCCATAAAGCTATTTACAATGTTATGCTGATATGGTCTTAAAGCACCTGCAAGAAAATATTGTAATAGTTTATTGTAGAAGGAATAGGGTTGCTTAACACGACACGGCATATTCAAATACCACAGAAATGAATTTATAGATCTAAAATGTTCGCTGGACTCTAATTCCAATTGAATGTCAGAAAACAGACGTCATCAGTTATATGCCTTTGTAGCTAACTTTTTCTTGGGTCTTATGTGGCTGCAAGCTGCTATGTAGTAGAGGAGAAGACCATGGTAACGGCTGTGCACACATATGATACGAAAAACACGACATGTACTTTGTCCAAAGACATTCAAGAAACGCAAGATATGCTGTAAATTAGCGACGTTGATGATGCAACTAAATAATTCTTCGAACTGAAAAAAATGGAGCCCTCAAACATACATTGTCCCGACTGTGTTGTTTCCTTGTGTAAACTCCCGGTATTCCTCGAAATTATGCTGATTTTTTAATTTTTGTGCGATAATTAATGATCAGAAAATTTATTACTATATGAACATTACTTACAGTGTACATTTCAAAGCACATTTGGGATGCAGCCAATTATTTAATGAAATGTTATTTGTGACAAAGGGTGCGTAGAAATCAGGTTCTGTGGAAATTTGGCCAAGTGAATTCTCTAGCGTTCTTGGTGTCAGTGCTTGTCGTCGTTCAAAGTTAAGCATGGTGGTGATAAGCTAGACAAATATATTTCTACATAATATATCATTAGTGTTTTATTAATAAAGGTTGTGCAAGGCTTAAATGTTAAAACCTGAAACAAGTGACAATGCGTTTGTGACAAGTTATCATTAGTAAATATTTGTTTCTTTTTTTTAATTAAGGAGGAGGGTATTGGAATTTTTTTTTTCATTTACCAACCGATTTGGCTGAAACTTGGCTCATATATGTAAAATAAGAAAAGAAATGTTTTTATTAATACAATTTTTTATTTTTTTGCATTAAAAATTGTTCAGTAAAAAACATACAAAAAAGAGGGGTAGGGGAAAATGCATCTCCTCCGAGGGTTTTTCAGCTAGAGAGCTGGTTTACGGTCCGTAAGAAGTGAAATTTTTTGCCCTATAAAGGAATCTATTTTAGGTTTTTGAAATTTATAAAAAGGAATTTTTTTTAATAAGTTATTATGACAAAGTGCGTTCGAAATATTTACTAATTTGAAAATCAGAACCTCCAGTAGAGTCCTAGATGGGCAGTTCTTTTGATGCCAAAATCATCTCTGTAGCTCAAAAACTAGGAAGAGATGCATTTTCAAGCCGAAAAAAATAAGTTTTCAGGGAAAAAGTCTGGCCAAATTCCCGTTTTCTTTCAATAACTCGTTTTTTATGCCCAAAAAACTGGAAAAAAACTGGAGTCAAACCCCATTTTTTTCAATTTTACATCGTTCTATCAAGTTTCACAAAGAACGGACAAATTTTGAAAAAGTTTTTGAAGCAAAAATTCAGTGTTACAAAAACTCCCCCCCCCCCTCTCCCGGCTCCAATCCCCTATTTCACCCTCTACTTAGGATTATACTGGCGGCCTAGAATTTTTTACTTCCGCGTCCGTCTGATATATAGCTACTGTTTAGTAGGAAAAAACGAATTTTGAAAATTCCAAGGTTTCTACCTGTAGCCTCCTCTTAAGGGCAACTCGCTGCAGAATGCGGCGGACTTCCGTTGGACCGGTGACGTCCTGTGGTTAAGTCGATGAGTATTGAATAGCAAAAACGCTTCAGTCAAGCGTTCGAAGGTCTTGCCAGTCAAGACCTTCGAGGAGTCCATGATCAAGAGCAAGGGCCAATGTCAATCCCCATTCATCAGTTGTGTATAAGAAGAAAGTTTTGCTATTCCCAAGAAATTGTGGCTAAGTAACTTCCGTGATTCACGCTCGTATAGCGGTGGCAATGCCATTTCTTAGAAACATAAGCACAAAATTTTAAATTAAATAAAAAATTACAGTGTTAGGCAAGATTGACCTTAGGTGTTACAATAAGTTACTAGAGCAACGATTTAAAGGCTCCAAAGCTGCTCTTGTTTCCCTCACAGCGCGTGTTTCCTCCGGGTCTGCTAATGCAACTATCGACGCAACACAGCAGTTACCTGTGCAACATGTTGGGCGAGAGTTTGCCATTTCCCACACAGCGAGTTGATGGCATCTTTGTAGGCAACCAACTGTAAGTACCTTAGACACGGCACTCTATAGCCACAATCAAGTTCTCCGCGGCACAATGAGTTAGCTGTAGGTTTCCCTGTTCTTCTACTATTCCCCCTTCTACTATTAAAAAGGAAAAGCGTAGGAAATATAAAATATAGGAAACACACCCTATATCTTTGCGTTGTTCATCTGAAAACTAAATGGAAACCCAAAAGATCACGAGACGACTATTTGGGTCTTGGACTGAACGAGAACAGTAGGCAAGCGGCGGGCTCGTGCCCCGTTTTAGGTGGGGCCCGCCGTATATATTTTGAAGCTATTTTCCATGCTGAATACATGTCTTGAAAGTGATAAGACTTGAATTCAGCATAGAAAATAGCGCTTCCACCTAGTGGCTTCCACTGAAATATGGCGGGCACGAGCCGCCACTGCATATATATCTGCACTTTGCACATGAGATATCTATCTACAGTATCACATACGACATATATAGAGAGAGGAACTGCAGCTAACAGTACATTACCGAGGCTCTGTCTTCTCAACACGCCAGCTCAAACTGCAGCCATGCATGAGGAAACAGAGTCCTCAGAGTTTGTCTCTAGCATTGGCCAGAAGTCTGAAACTGGAAGCTACAGTTCACTGATTTTTAAGCCTGGGTGCAATGCAAAGCTTCAGCGTACTGAATACGAATATTTTACACCTAGGCTGTAAGCAAAGTCAAATTATTATATGTTACGAATTTCAGTTGTATTGCCCATGGAATCGCTGAATTGATCATGCCCGTTCTTGAGGCCCAGCTCAATTTAACTTCCGTATCACAGATACAATCGAATTAAAGAGCTAATCCATGAAAAGAATGCGACTGCCCCCCCCCCCCCGCATACCTTGAATTTCTTCCCGTACAAGAGCGAAGAATCTGTGCCAAACAAGACAAGAATGCAACTACCTCCGCCCCCCCCTCCAATACCTTGAATTTCTTCCCGCACAAAAGCGAAGAATCTGTGTCAAACAAGAAGAGAATGCAACTACCTCCGCCCCCCCCTCCAATACCTTGAATTTCTTCCCGTACAAGAGCAAAGAATCTGTGTCAAACAAGACAAGAATGCAACTACCTCCGCCCCCCCCCTCCAATACCTTGAATTTCTTCCCGTACAAGAGCAAAGAATCTGTGTCAAACAAGACAAGAATGCAACTACCTCCGCCCCCCCCCCAATACCTTGAATTTCTTCCCGTACAAAAGCGAAGAATCTGTGTCAAACAAGACAAGAATGCAACTACCTCCGCCCCCCCCCTCCAATACCTTGAATTTCTTCCCGTACAAAAGCGAAGAATCTGTGTCAAACAAGACAAGAATGCAACTACCTCCGCCCCCCCCTCCAATACCTTGAATTTCTTCCCGTACAAAAGCGAA
>LQNS02278125.1:43483495-43496059 GCA_001587735.2 Parhyale hawaiensis | reverse complement strand
CAACCAAAAGGATGGACATAATGTATCACACATCGAGTCTCGGTGTTGAAGAACAAGTGTGGTGTCTCCATGCTAAAATATGAAAGTTTCACGAGTCTGTCTGAATGGCCTTGCAAAGCCGTGAAAGTTTCACGGGTCCAGCTAGTAAAGTATGAGTAGGTTCTCGCCGTTAGTACATTATGATAAGCGGAAGTGGCCAGTTTTTTAGTATACCTCCTTTTTCTGAGTTAGTCTAAAGTTGCAATCAGGTATTTTTAAGCGTGGCATTTGAACGCAGTACGTTGCAGTCACGACCACGTGACCCCTAGGGGAAAAAGTTCAATGCCCGGCGGCAACTTTTCCGTATAGTGTGTCCTCCGCAATTGTAGTAACCAGCATCAACTTTAAGTTCTCCACACCCACGAGCTTTTGTGACCCCATTTCTTTCCATGGCTATTTCAAGAGTAGAGCTAGTAAGGCATTGTTCATTTTCGGAACTTGTGATGTGAGTGAGTAATTCAGACCAATATCTAATATTTGCTATTAGGAGCCACAAATGAATCGCTGCAAGAATAGTTTCAGTAGCGAATGGGGTAACGCCAACATTTATTTTAAGGTGCAGTTCTGCCATTTTGTACAGTTAGTTGTAAATTAATGTGCAGTTGTAAAACGATATTTGTGTAGCTTGTAAATTTGACTGTGTTTAAATTTGCCCGGCAGCGTGTCATAGATATAAACTAGAGAGGAGGTACCGTATAGAAGTCCCAGATACCTGACCAGAACATATTTTATCTTAGTTACCCTAACAATATAATTTTGCATTTCGGACTTGGCGTCAGAGAGGGAGCAGCTGTGAACTATCTCTAGAATAAGCGAACTAGCTGCTTCGCATTGCTTCCTCACCGCAACTGAAAGAAGGACGAAGCGTCTGATGCACACCGTAAGGCAGCAGCCTGCTGTACTCGTATGTTGTTGTGCGGACATTGAGAGAAATGCATAATGCCATTCTGTACTGTATTGATTTCTCATACATTGATAACAACCGCAATCAATAACTAACTATATCTATAAACATAATGATTTTGATTATATTCGGATATCAAGAACAAAAGAAAGTGAAATTTTTCAGAGCATTTGATTAGGGGATTCGCAGAAGGAAAATTTAAAACTGATAAAATTAAGATATTTCTCTTCACTCCATGCATTTCAAGAAAACAATAGAGCCACTTGTTAATATTCATTCGCTCATTCAGTATAGAGTATTATTATTATTAAATTACGCTAGACTGGCGACGTGGAACGGAGAAACTCCATGAGGTTAACAAACCTCGACGCAACCAGCCCAGCGAGCGAAGAAAAAAAAAAAGAAGATCCGAAAACACAGAATAGCTCTGAGTGCAGATCGTTTTTACAGCTACCAATACCCGCACCAGCAAAGACAGAGCCATCAAGACCATTCCAAACATCCACACACGATGGAAAAAACGAACGAGACTACTGGCTCGTATGGCATCGTACCGAGTAATAAAATTTGTGTTGACTCAGTGGCCATGAAAGGCCAGTAACTACAATGCACCGTGAAGAGGTAGCAGTGCCAGACGAGTGCCTGCTTAATGAGGGTGAAAAGTTCACTGCCCTCATTATTCACGACACTCGAACTCACGCTATCGTTTCATTCATAAAATGCTGCTCAATCAAGCTATACGCACGATGGGACGCGTTATGCTCAGCACGGAATAAAATGTCGTGCTATTGCCCTATTAGACCAGAGAGTGTCTCCGAATGTGTCAAGACAAGTCCATTATCGTGTAGACCGTTAGCGGCTTATCGTTCTAGCTGCGACAATCTGGAAAATTTCTGGGTGTTCCCCCTCGAGTGTTGCAGATGCTAATGAAAGATCCAACATCAGCTCGTGTTTTAGCAGTTCATGCGTCCTTTCTCTCGTCTCTCTTGAAGTTTCACAGCCCATTTATTGTGTCGCGGGGTGATGCCACAACCGGGTACTGGACGCCATAAATTAGTCGTCTAAATACGTGCTCGTCAGTTGAAATTGGCATCACTGACATGTCCTTGTCGAATCAAGCAATAGAGCGAGACTCTCCTCCCTGTAGAGTTTATCGTAATCAGGATTACGACCCTACTTAATATTCAGTATTTATTCAAAGCTTGGCCACGAGCAACCAGTTTTCAAACGTTTTATAATTAAGTCTGAATGTCAAGAGAACAGTGGTTTAAGCTGCCATGATTGGAATACAACTCAGTTATCTATACTACTCTTTACCTCTCTTGCATATTGCCCAAGCTTCCAAGTTTACTCCGAGAGATACCAAACCTAAGTATCGCAAGAGAATATCTGTGAACAGAATAGTCCTCTACACTCGCTTGTTAACCAGTCGCCAAAAGGTGCCACACGTTTATTTCGCCGATATATACTTTACGACCGTAGAACGACAAAGAATTTCAGCCCAAGGAGGCTACCATGATTACTAGGAGACTATCAATCGAACTGCCAGTACATGATGGGCGGACCCAGTTCTCAAGCCATGGCCAATGAGACTCGGATTACTGACAGCGATGGAGTTAAGTTAGACTAAATTTCTGAGAGGAGGCCTCTGCATGGTAAAAAAAATCTTATGTAGGCAAGATAGAATAGAAAGAAATCCATATTTCGCCAAATGATACAAAGCAGTCCAAATATTGGCGACCCAGTGCGACTGCCGATCTCCTGTTTTACTCCGCTAATCTCTACTATAGCAGGCGTTGTACTGCTACGTTAGCGGCGTCGTGGCATCAACTGCCAGGATAATTAAATTTTGTTTCTACACCTGCCACTGTAATTCCGAAATAAAGAAATTGTAAAATTTGTGTCGAGTCGTCCATCAAACCATCTCCTTTAATTTAAGAAGTGCCACTCGAGCGAACATCACTTATCCTCAGAGATGATAAAACGTCCACAAAATACAGCATGTACATGATACGACTACACGCTTCACTATGTGAAGCATGAACGCAATTACGTGATTCAGTAGATTGAACTACAGTGAGTAGCATCGACAATGATATGAATGATGAATTGATTATTGCCTATACGCTCCTCAGGTACTGTCATACCATGATGTTGTATTTTCCTGGGCCCTTCTAGGCGTCTGCATCACCATACGCGTGTTTTTTTCACACTCTCTCTCTCTCTGTTGACACAGCGAATAGAATCTTAACACATGTATTCTTTACACTACACACATTTTTTTTCGTGGACGTAAACGAGTGGGTTATCGTTGATTGCCTTACCAGTTCACATTTAAGTTAAAGCAAAGTGAAAAAATCGGTAAGTAACAATGCATTTACACAAAACTGATGCAGTTTTTTAAATCTTCTTATAAGTTTTGCAGATGCAAGAGTTGAAGGGGCAGTGTTGTACTGATAGAGGCTTAAATTATGTTTTTGTTTACAAGTCAATTAATGTGTTGCAAATAGACATTATGTTTTTTTAACAGTGTAGGTGGACTGATGGATTGTACAGAGCCATCTTCAGTCAAGCTATGTGAGAGCAAATAAAAATAAAAAACTGTAGGAACATTTAGCTATACGCATGACCGCTACTCAATGCAGGTGCAAACATGTCAGCAGGAAACTTTAAGTGCTACGTCACTTCTATCCAAACTGGCCAACTGGAATCCGTGAAAGGTTAAGCTGTAACTCATCCATATAGCATCTTCTTAAAGATCAAACACAAGACGTACCTTTCTCTCCAACTTTGGAAAAAGATCCTGTGAGAGACACCAGAGCCAGAGTACAGTGGAATGAGGTCATCTCTACTTGATGCTGCACAGGAGGCTGGGACGCTGAGATGACAGCCTGCGATATTATCACGCGGTTGCGAACGAAACTGCAGCAATTTATCAACAGTAGGGCGTTGGCTGCTGTTGTCTTCCTGTTGCTGACGGCGACGGCCTTATTTCAGCTTGAGCCTACGGGACTACCAACACAGCTCCTGCTTAGCGGTGAACAGCTGCAGAATTCGAGCAGACCGGTTGAGGTACTGAAAACTCAACCTATAAACTCCAGTTGGGAATCAACGCTGCCATGGTGGGAGCACACAAACATCACTGACTGTAGCACGGGTCGATATGACGCACTGAAAAAAATTAAATCAAATATTTCTGTGCCCATAAAAGGTCACTGTGGCTATCGGGCTTCACTTTTGGGAGAAGGACAAAATGTGATTTCGTACTCCATCTACGGTAAAAACGATGACTATTTCTACGGACTGCCCCTGATCCTCGAAGACGCCAGGAAAATTTATCCTGGCTGGAAAGTGAGACTCCACACGAATCCAAGGCGACACTTCGAACGTCTTTGTCCGTTGCTAAAGAAGTATCCCGAACTGGCGGTGTGTGACGTCACTATGTTGCCTCTCCCTCGAGGTTACCTGTCCAGCATTGACCCGATGCTGTGGAGGGCGGCGCCGATGGGAGACGAGCAGGTGGAGCGGTTCATCGTCAGAGACTCCGACTCCAAAGTAAGGCAATGGGGGGGGGGGGGTCTATCCATAAGTATTCTGCCAAAGAAGGTCTGTTTTCTCGGAGTTTGCTGTTTGATTGATTGTCTGTTACCTAGACTACTCAATAGTCATGGACGGGACCTCATAAAATTTACAGATTGTTAAGCATGTTGAGAGGAGCAGATCGTTAAATTTTGTTGATGATCCGTTCAACCATTTGTCTGTTTAATTACCTGTTTTATATCGGTAACTTCACTCAAGCAGCTCCACATGCAAATGAGCTGACGTCGTTCATACAGACTCCCTTATTTTCCTGGTTTTTCTTTAGTTTTCTAATTTTGTTGATTCAAAACTAAAAATAAGGAAACTACCGAAGCTATTTATTTAGGATGTCTCAACATAGCTTGACAGGGTTTACGAAAATCACTAGCCATTCTTTTAGGAATCAATTTGTCTCTCCTGGGAACAACAATAAAGTGGTGGAAATAAGTACAAGGCACCGCTTAAAAATGCTACTAACTTTTCAATTATGCCACGTTTTTTCATGAAAATTTGAATGTTGTTTCTAAGTGGCATGAGAATCAGTGTATATAATCAGTATTTCATGATAAATTTCCAGATAAAAATTATGACCAAAAGTACAGTTTTAATAGTAGTAGTAGGACACTTATGATTGTCTATATTTATAAGAAAATTATCCAACATTTAGTATTGACAGGTATTCCTTTTATATTGCAATAATATAATACACCTGATCTCCAATAAACCAATGGCATTTTTGAGAGTTTCAATGGCAATTTCATTCTATAGTATTCTTTTATGCTAGATTTTCGGGATTCTTTATCTGAATTGATGTCCATTATGGTAAGCTCGCCGTAACAAAAATCCCCATAGATTTTCTATTGGGTTCAAGTCCAGAGACTTGGCAGGCCAGTCCAAAGCTTGTATGTGGATGGCGGCATTGTCCTGTTGAAAAGTTGCATTACTGTCAATCTGTCATGTACATCGTTCAGAAATGGAACAAAACTTTTTTCTAACACGTAGCTAATGTATCGAGCGGAGTTTTGTCTACCTTCCATCAAGGCTTCCCGGTTCAATACTGATCCCCTCCAAATGGTTGTTTGGAAAACAGTTGTACCTCTTTCCTCAAGTTATGCCAGTAACCCTGAGATCCGCCATGCCCGTCCAAATTAAACTTATTTTTGTCGGAAAAGCTCACATTGCCCCAATTTTCCTGTGTACATGTAACTTTTGCCATCACCCATTCAACACGCAACCTCATGGGCTGAGCAGGCAGAGCAGGAGCCGTTGCTCTGTTTCGATACACGAAATATGAGGAGTCATGCAACAGTTAACAAACTCGTCTTGAAGTGATAGGTAGGTTTTGAGATCGTTGCGGTTCTCCTGACCAGGACTGACCCTTACCTAAAAAAGTCGACGCCTGACAGCATTGGAAATTTTTTGTGGACGGCCAGGCCGTTTTTTAGTTCCATATGATTAAGGATCCTTCAGAAAGTTACTCACAACAGCGCGGGACCTGAAAATTTGTTTTGCAATGAAGCTAATATGTTTTTATCCTGGTTGTTAGCACAAATTCACCATTCTCGATGTCAGTAAGGGAGAATTCCGAGGCATGCTGCAGAGGTTGTATTAATTTTATCACTATCACTGTTTATATGAATTTTGGTGAATGGTGACGGCAACTAGGGTTGTTTCCGAACTGAATGTGAACTTATTCATTCCTTCTTTGGCCTTGTGAAGTATAAAGGCTAGACGAATTTTTCAAATTGTCTTATACTTATTTCCACTCTTAAAACTGTACTTTTGGTCATAATTTTTTTCTGGAAATTTATCGTGAAGCTGATTATATACATTTATTCTTATGCCTTAGAGAAGCAACACTCAAATTTTCAGAGAAAAGTGTGGCATTATTAACAGGGTTCGACATTCATGAAAAGCGCTTTCAGTCTCTGTAAGCTTAATACTCTTTAAAACTAGCTCATTGCTGCTCCTGGTCCTCTCCCATCAAAATACGATTTGTGATAATGGAGGAAAAGCTGCGACAGACTTCGCGATTACTCAATGCCGGTTGGCTCAAATTAAGCTTAGGAAAGTGTGCTCCACATTTCTCTACGAAGTCATCCGCAGTAGATAAAACTAACTTGTCATGCTCCTTTCATTATTTTCCGGTTCTTGTGCATCCATCATGTTGTTACGCTTTGTCACAAACCTGCATGGAGGTGGCACAAACACAGCCAGATTTATCAATTTATTATTCTTCTTTGAGCTAAAGAAAAATGCGATCGAGTGTCTCAACTTCTTCCATGAACCTTGTAAATACTAAAAGTATATGAAATGCGCTGGTCGCGAGCCTACCCGCGGCACAAGCGCTTCGAGAGACGCCAAGAAGTGACGCAAGCTTGAACCAAATAGCCAGCAAAATCACGCGATTCTAGGACGAGACGAGATTGGCTTTTGCGAAGAAGGTCGAAAAAATTTGCCAAGAAATTCTACCAGATAGTCTTAGATGCATCAATAATCGTGTCCGGTGGTACAGCAGGCGGGCTCTGTGGGAAGAAAAATTATTCATACTTTTCTGAGACGACGCGCATTGTGAGGCATTTTTCGGTAAAAAAAAAAAGAAACAGCTCTTAACCAACTTTAATAATCACCAGATCGCGCACTGTGCGACTTCTGCGGGTTTCCAGCCAGCTGACTGTGCGCAATGGAACGCATTTCGCCTCTCCGGTATAATTTTATATTGTGACGAACGAGCAGAGTTTTTCCACGGAAGGTAGAAATGCATTTAGTCTTGATTAAAGGTTAGCGTTGAAGTGTAAACTGTGCAACAACTCGGTGGTTTTATAATGGGCATTTTTAAGGAAGGTCTTGATTCTTCTTTGTCCCACCTTTTAGCAACGATCCAAATTTGCACTGCCTCCTCGACCAGCATAGATGAAATGTAGTTGGTTTTTGGTCAGCTTCATCGATATGAGATGCCATTCAAATCTACCCAAAAGTAATGGGACATTCCAAAGTCCCAGTTTCAACGGAAACCTAAAGTCTCAGGCAATAGTAGTGTTATTGCCTCAATTTACAACTGAATAACAAGTGTCGGCAATCCTACCAATCTGCTCCTCTGGTTACCTGAAAGGAGGAAACCCTAAACACGTCCGCCATTCCACTGTACTCTCGAAGTTGCTCATACCAACACCGAACTTTTCTGTAAGCCGGGTTTCTTTTCTATAACTTTTTTATGAGACTAGGAAAGAAGGATATTTGTACTTTATACTCTGATTTTTATTTTTCTACTGCGTTTTTCCTCACATACAAGGAAAAGTAACCCGAACCAGAACCTCAATAACTTATGTATTGAATTTTCCAATTCTAATGTTAAATTCTCAGTCTACGGTAAGCCAGCTGAGACCGTGCACGTTGCAAAAAAAAAATAAATAAATAAAATTTCTTGCTGACAACTATTGTAGTGTTTAACCAACAGTAAAGCACAAGTATGAACTCCCCAAACTTTCATTCTAATAACTAGATAATTCCCAGAATCATTTCATTCATGCTAGCTATATTATAACCTGAAGCTCAAGAACAAACCGTCGTCTGAACGAATTTACCTTCTCATTCGCCTACATTAGTTTTTATTTCCTCATTATTATCATTTTGTGCCTCAACCACAGCTGACGGAGCGAGAAGCGGCGGCAGTAGCCGAGTGGGTGGAGGCTCGCCGGCCCCTGCACCTGATGAGGGACCACCCCGACCACACGGCTCCGGTGATGGGTGGCATGTACGGGGTGTGGCAGCCGTCGAAGATGCTCTCGTTTTTTCAGAAGGTTCGCCGCACGCTCCTCATCCGCCACATGGGAAACGATCAACAGAATTTAGCGGTAAGCTTGACGTCCGTTACCAGCACTGCAGGGATACACACGTACGATTTCGTTTTTGCTATGAGCTGCGTGCCAACTCGACTCATCTGATTATGCTGTCGCGGATATGGCTTCAGCTGGTACAAAATCAAACTGTCCTGGAAGTTCTTGAAATTTTCAGCCTCCGTTGCATTTTTTTCTTGCCCTTGAGCAAATGACAATTGTAAAGTTTCTGCTGTCCATTCTACTTCTGAGCGAGTTCAAATGCGCAATCACTTTAATATTATGACTTTTTGTGCAATATTCCAGTATAAGCAGTCATGGTCACGGCACCGCAACGTAATCGGAGTTGCTGGACTGGCCTTATGCTGAGAGCTCGTACACAAGTCGCATGACGGCGCCCAGCTGAAGTTAAACTTCAGCAGCATTTATTGGCCTAACTTCTTTTCTCAGCTCTTTCGCGGAAAAAGCTTGGGTCAGTTTGTATAATTTGGACTCAAAACTTTCGTTGTGCATTCCCTAAATTACATGCGATACGCCTTTATCACTCTTTTTTAAGTTCTGTTAGGATTCGAAAAAGGATGAAATATGGTCTTCATTTATAATTTTCCCCTATAAGATAAACGTTTGAAATTTTTTACCGTAAATTACTTATCCAATTCAAGAAAAAAAGCACCAGTCACTTTCCTCAAATGACCCTACAATCCTGCGAGTTTTAAAAATTTCTTCGCTTTGACCGTACATGACAACCACTTGCCCTACTTAATAGGCTCCTTAGGCAAAAATTGTTAAGGTTTTCATTGATAACAATTGCATCTACTTGCACTCGTTATTAATCTTTTAACCTTTAAGTCAGTATACTTCATGAGAATACAGGAAAAGGTAAGGAATCGTCATCATACCCTTCACTTTTTCTCTAATGGGTAAATTTATGCGCTTAACCGCTTATGAACGATTTTATCTTATACGTCGCGTGGGAAGTGCAGGATCTAGCTCAAAACCTCGTCGATTGGCCTCCTTCCATAGCGCAGCAGCGGACATGGTCCCATGCTGCCCGTCAGCTGCTCTATTGTAATTAGGCTGCAACTGATCAGAGCCTTACACCTCAGATTCTTGGAAGCTGTGTGTTAAGTCGTCAGCCGGAGCGGAAAGTACTTACGTGTAGAAACTCTGCATTCCTAAATGAATATTTACTCAGCACCACATGACGTACGGCGTCGGTTTATATACTCTGTCAACTGCTGAGTCAGTGATGGATCACACGACTCGGGAATCAGGACATCCACACAGGGAGGAGAGAAAATGCAATTTTTCGTGCGGCAGCTACCTACCTTTTGCCGCTCACGAGATGTGCGACATCATCTTCGTTAGGGCATTGAAACCTTCACAGATTTAATTCACGCATAACAGTTCTGTTCCTAAAAGTGCTGTTGTCACTTTAATTCCAGTTTTTTCAGTAATAATTTAGATAGACGTTTTATTGGCCTCGTTTCCCGACAATTTGGCTACGACCACTTCTATCGTTTACCAAACAGTGGAGATAAATTTTAATCATTCCGAAAGTTTGTCTGCAATAACGTCAGTGGCTAAGTTTGAGTCTGCTGTGTAATCTGAAAATAATATTCCCTATCTTTTCTTCATTAGTGCTTCACGTGTCGTATTTAAGCAAATCAACGACGAAATGCATTTTCATGTAAAAGAAATTAATCTTAAGAAAAGCAACCGTGGAGTGAAGTGGGAATATCGCCCTGCTGCAGCTCTGCAGCGATAGTACAGAATGTGGCACAATCCTTCTCCACCGCCAATTGGATTTGATAATTTGCTTAACGTCTTCAGGTTGATTAGAAAAATGAACAATCAAATTTTACTTCAGTGCGCTTGACATATATACATGAGATATTTTTTCTGCCAAATGTTTTTAGCTTCAATCAGTATATTTACCTCCCTTTCGTTATGTTTGTGTGTCTATCTATCACCTAGATAACTCAAAAAGTTATGAACCGATTTAAACGAAATTTACAGGGATTGTTAGGTATGTTAAGAGGAACAGTTGATTAACTTTTGGTGAAGATATGCCTATCCGTTTGTTTGTTTGTTTGTTTGTCTGACTCATTTTTCTCAATGCCGTAACTCAAAAAGTTATGGATGGATTTCATGAAATTAGCAAGAGTTGTTAAGTATATAACAAAGAGTAAATTTTGGTAAAGATTCGTTTGTTCGTTTGTCTCTATTTTAATTTTATGCTTGTTCCACAATACCTAAAAAAATAATAAATAGATCTTTACGACATTTATAGGGGTTGTTAGTAATATTAAAAGACATAAATGATTGAATTTTGGGGCAGATCAGTTTGTTCGTTTGTATGTTTGACTCATGTTTGTCATTACGTTTGTTAGCACTATAACTCAAAAAGATATTATCGGATCTTCAAGAACATTGCACAAGTTGTTATTACTATCAAAAGGCATAAATGATTAGATTTTGGAGTTTATACGAAGAAAATTATGATTTCAGAACCAATTTGAATATTTTGCTACCGCTGCCTCTCTTGGCGGAGGTACGCACTCTCAGAGTGCTCTAGTCCTATCATTGCATTCAGACCAGCCAGCTCTTCCTCTAGTGAGAGCGGAAGTGGTCGTCAGTATCTTGGTAATTTCAGCTCTGTTGTTTCCCTCGCAGCGCGTGTTTCCTCCGGGGCTGCTGATGCAACTGGCGACGCAACACAGCAGTTACCTGTGCAACATGTTGGGCGAGAGTTTGCCATTTCCCACACAGCGAGTTGATGGCATCATTGTTGGTAACGTTATGTGAGTAACTTTAATATATTTTAGTCGTTATGTGAGTTATTTTAGCAATCTAAACCCCTTAGCTCCTGCAGTAACAGAAGCAATGGAGCTATCGTAGCGGCAAACTTACGTGCGTACGACCGGATCGCGTGTAGATCCAAACCAGTTATAGAGATATCAAAACGGAGTACAGCTCGATTGCGGTCACTGATCGCCATGGTCCAGAAAAACGCTTCATGTACAAATATAGAAGCAATGAGCACGCACCGTAATCCTTATTATATTCGGTGGCTTGAGAGCCTAAAGTCAATCTAAACGAAGGTTTGTGGTCACGAAAGGTTCCGATCCCTTAGCGATTACAGGGCCAGAGACCGTAAAACTCACACAGCTGGATGGATCGTTCTGTGTAGAGCTCCATGAGACTAAGCTGCACAGCTGTGTTAGGGCGCGTTCCAAGATTATGATTATCATTATTAAATCACACCAGACTGGCGACGTGGGAACGGAGGAACTCCATGAGGTTAACAAACCCCCACGCAACCAGCCCAGCGGGTGAAGAAAACAAAAGAATGAAAAAAAAAAAGAAGATCCAAGATCACAGAATAGCTCTGTGTGCAGATCGCTTAAAGCAGCCAATACCCGCACCAGCAAAGACAGGGCCATCGAGATCATTCAAAACATCCACACACGAGGGGAAAAACGTACGGGAACACTGGCCCGTACGGCATCGCAACGGTTCCAAGGCAAACTCATGAAGAGCACTAGTACGCCGAGTGTACCTCACCCGAACAAATGGAACCGGAAGAAACTCAGACAGTGGATGACTGGGGCAGTTATAGATTTTATGCAAAAAAAAAAAACAGACCCCACCAACTCTGCGACGATGCGCCAGATCACAAGGCACAACAGCACCCAGCATGAACGCACATCGACGAACCACTTTGTCAAGCAAACACAGATAGCAATCGGCAGCAGAACTCCAGACTATAGATCAGTACTCCAGAAGAGTGAGGACAAAGCAATTAAAACAGCGACGTGTTAAATATACCGAGCCAAACGCCCTCCAAGCACGCCTCATATGACCAATTTTCTGCGATGCACGTGAGGCAATCGAACAAATGTGCGGCTCAAACGTCAACTTTGGATCAAAATTGACACCCAAGATTACCAAGTCATCACCCACAGGAAGTGATACACCATCCAGTATAAGTGCAGGAAAAGGAGTTCCCACTGTACGCGACCTGGACACGAGCATGGTCTTATAGTCTTGCCCGCATTTAGCCTCATCCCCCACCTAGAACACCAGGAATCAATCATTTCCACATCATGCTGAATGGATTCTGATTCCTCCAATCTATCACTAAGCTTATCGTAAAAAGCCAGCAAAGTAACATCATCAGCGTAACCAGCAAGTAAATTATTG
>LQNS02278125.1:43428424-43440984 GCA_001587735.2 Parhyale hawaiensis | reverse complement strand
TTAATGATGTACCGGAGCCTCTAATTCAACCGATGTCTCATAAAGATTTTAAATGTCAATTCCGAGAATTTTGTATAAGCCGATATAATGACCTGTAGATGTAGTGTGCCCAATAAGCAATAGCTTTTAAGGGCTTGTTTCCTAGTGTTTGATTATTTTACTTTGTTAGTATTTTAACATGTACTGTGATGTGGAGACACTAAAGGTGTAAAGGTGTAAGGTGTAAAGTTTTGATTATTAAAACCAGTGTGTTGTTTCTTTCCCTTATAATTTGGACAACATATTTAACAATCCGTCGAAAGTCAATGGTAGTATTTTCTCTACGACTGAACTAAACTGTAGGTGAGCTCAAGTGACTACAATGATAGTGTCTTCTATGAGACTCCTACAGAACCTCATAAAAGAGCAAGGGTTAAGTTTATTAGCGAAATGACTCAAAGGGGAAAAACTGATCTATGCGGAAAATTTGCAGGAATTGTTAGAAATATGAAAACACATAAGTGAACAAATTTTCGGGATGGTCGGTTGGTCGGTTTGTGTGTTTGACTAATATTTGTCGAATACTTGTCAGAACATAGCTCCAAAAGTTACGAACGGATCTTCATGGAAATCACAGAAGCTGATTTTGCTGCCAAAAGGCGCGAGCCGCACAAATGATCAGATTTTAGTGTTGATAAAAAGGAAATCAAAGTTTCACAAAGGTGCTCCTGTGAAAAATGCGTGGAAAGTCTGCCCTGATTAGATCATGATACATAGTACTAGGGCCCCCTGCAGTCAAATGTAACGGCAAAAAATTCGCGTCGGCGCATCATTGTCGATACAAATAGTCATGATTCTACTAAAAAGAGGAGGTTGCGCAATGTGCATCCACTATAGCCCCTGCATGCCTGGTTTTTATTTAAAATAGTAAATATTCCATTTTGCTACACATGCAGTTATTTCTTCACGCAGCCCTAACTACCTTGAAATATAAAACATTTCTCTTACACTGAAATTATAATTTAGCTCCTGTGCAAGTACAGCCATAGTAGAGAAACATACATGTACGTCGAGCAATAAAGTTAGGGTTTCACGTAGAGGACCCCACAAAGCTGGGAAAAAAATATTCGCGCTCTATGCAACAGTTTGAAATTTTACAGGTGCAGGCTAACATTTTTTTCCTTCCTCTTCCAGGCAGATGAACACGTTGGTATGTAGACAGTGCATGCACTTCATTCTCCTTGGAAGAGTGAACGAATATACAACACCATAATTGGACAATCAGCCGAGATTTGTCAATGAAAATTGTATATATTCTAAAAGTGTATAAATATTTTACCCGCGAGGGAGATAGTTGTACAATAGATTGTGAAGGTGATTCTGCAAACTTAAATAAAGGCTATACTACTCTTTCACTTCCATTTGAATCAGTGCCACGAAGACTGAAGAGACTTTCTTTTTATCGAATTAGACTGCATTTCAACAGCTATGGAAGACATAGACATGAGCTGCAGCAGATGATGAAAGCTAGAAGTAACATTTAAGTTAGGTGCTGGCTGTTGAGAAGAAGAAGGGTGGTCAAACAGAATAGACTACAACTGTTTATATAAAGACAATGAGATGACAAGCTGTGCCCTAGTAACCCATTTCAGAACAAAACTTGAACAACTTATCAATAGCTGGCAGTGGGTGGCAGTTGTTTGCTTGCTGCTGACTTTGACTGTCTTATTTCAACTTCAGCCAACAGAACTACCGCTGGGGTTGTTGCCTGAGAGTGAAGACCCGGAGAACTCAGCTAGACCCGTGGAGGTATTGAGAGCAAAACATGAACAGTCAAGTCTGGATTTAGACGAACTGCCATGGTGGGAGCACACAATCATTACTGATTGCAGCATGCATCAGTATGAAAAACTACACAAAAATAAAGCAAGTGTCTTTAGCCCAACGAAGGGTCACTGTGGATATCGAGCTTCACTGTCGGGAAAAAACCAAAAAGTGATTTCATACTCCATTTACGGCGATAACGATGACTATTTCTACGGACTGCCCCTGATCCTCGAAGACGCAAGGAAAATTTATCCCGGCTGGAAAGTTAGGCTCCACACGAATCCCAGGCGTCACTTTAAGCTCCTTTGTCCTTTACTGAAGAAATATCCCGAACTGGCGGTCTGTGACGTCACAAAGTTGCCCCTTCGTGAGGGCTTCGTGTCCAACGTCGACCCCAGACTGTGGAGGGTGGCCCCGATGGGGGACGAGCAGGTGGAGCGGTTCATCGTCAGAGACTCCGACTCAAAGGTGAGGCACTGCAAGAAAATTTCCAGTTATTGCACGGGGATAATAACTAAGCATCTATGTCGAAAGAAGAAGACGCTTCGTTTATATTATACTGTGCCAGCTTGCTTGATATTCCAGCTTTTCAACAAATAATAGCCATGAAAGAATTGAGTGACATGCTACGTGGCCAATCAAGCTGGTTACAAACACCTCTTGAATCTTATACTCATCTCGGCAATGACGGATCTAGGCCCTAGTCCAGTTTTTTTCTTTTTTGCGGGGGACATAGGTATATTTGCCTCTTCGGAAGGAGAGGCAGTGGGCTACATATTTACGATACAGCAAGCTACAACTCTTGAGCGTCAACGACAATTAAATCAAGATAGAGTTCTAGATAGAGCTCTAGATAGATTTATGAACATGAATCGGATGAATTGATTCAAGGAGCCACTTGACGAATTTGATGCAGTACACTTTCATCCGAAGTAATGTAGCCTGTCCAGTGTATATTTAATTTTAAATATGATGCTGATTGAGCCTATTGGTCTCGATGCAAATGATATACTACAAATGGCTTTGGTAGCTTTCCTTAAAACCGTGAACAAGAAAACTATTCCTGTTTTATTTATTTATTTTTGCTGTTCATATTATTTTACGAGCACATTTCTTCTCAGTGACCACTGTTTTCTGATAAATACCATCAATGGACGCTAAGAAAAAGAGAAACGAAAAAATTAATTGAACGAAAATTTCTGCGCTCCGTATACCAAACTTACGACTTTTCTATGAAAACCATTCGTAATATTGTATCCCAAAATTGTCCTAAATTATTACTTGCTAAACAAAGAAGAAGATAATTAGCATTACAATAAACAAAAAGTTGAGGCAGCTCAATTGAGGTGCGCGTTGAGACCTGCAGTCTCACTCTCACATTTTACTGATACGCCTCGGGCTGCCGTGCATGGGCAAACTCTCTCAAGACGGTAGCCACTTCAGACCGAATTAGTTCTTACTTGCCTGTAGTCTTCTGTTTTATCAAGGAAGTTTGGGCGTGGTGAAATTACTTTACAACGTTGCCAATTCTAGGGGCAATTCTGAGATTGATTTTGTTCTGTCCATATCCTAGCCCCGCCCACTACCTGCGTTTAGAGAAATTTCAGAAATGCCCGTAAAATGAACAGAGGATAGCTTGTTCTCTGTTGCTCAGTAGAACAGCACTCAAAAGTCGCTATGCCGTTTGATAAAGGTGAGGTACTCTGTGGCTAACGCTTTTCATAATTCAAAGCTGTATTTATGATCTTTATAACTGATTTTTAAATATGGTAAGGGTGGAGCGCTATAACCAAGTGTTTCTTGATTAGCTAGTTGGTATTTGCTGCCATCGTCAGGGTATCCCAGTTTCAGCTCAGGGAGGAGGCTCCGGAGGAGGCCTGGGCAGCGGGAAGAAAAAGTTGAACAGGTGCAAGCAAAAGCGCGGCCCCAAGTGGGTCCAGCCAAAGACTGCTCGCTGAAAGATCAGTGGGGTAACTAGGACATGAGAAGAGGTGACTAACAGTCTGCTCATCGAGTCCGTGTAATTGACAGGAAGGATCATCAATCCATCCCAGTCGAAACTTACAGCCAGCTAAGACCGAACAGTGGCCTTAACACAACTGCGAGTTGGTAGACCTAAGAGGTTTGGTGAGGATAGACTCATTAGCACGGAAAGGAGGGCGTTGATAGCCCAGAACCCTACTGGAGACCCGCACCTACTGCTGCTGTAACTGTTGAGGTATAAAGTGAACTCAGGGTAGTACAGTATTGCTTGGGAGGGAGAATCCCTTCTGTGAAGAGTAATATCCTCTTCAAACTTAAATAGAGAGTACGTCGTGTACGACGAGGGCCGGAAAGAGCCCTGATTCAAGCATGGGCAGGATGGTGTATCCGCGAGGCATTGCAGAGGTAGTGTTTTGACGGGCCTACGGGCGAGGTCGAGGTCACGTTATGGAGGTGATGTACAGGTACCCTGCAGTGGCGGTATTTGAGACATTGGGAGACCAGGTAGAGGCCGCGGAAAGCATTACGCTTCTAGTGATGGCCCTATAGATAAGTAGTGGGGTCTCTTTTTGTTGCCCCGTCTTGCGATCGCAATCGCGAAAGGATCCGCAACTGGGACAAGCATCTGTCGAGCACATAATCCGCAGAAGTGGCAAACTTAATGTGCAGATCAAACACCAAACAATTTTTTTTGTGCCCTCCAGTGTGAGGTCCGTAGCACTCAGGAAGCAATGAGTAACGGGAGAAGTAAATGGGACTAAGATAAAACTTAGCTTTGACCGCATGTAGCCGAATGGCGTCACATCGATGAGTCAAAGTATTTGAAGTTCGGACCTCAGGCCTGCGTAGGTTGGGTTCATAATCATTATAAGAATTATAAACAGCATTATAATTTTTACGCGAGTGAAACCATAGTATAGTTATTGCTTAACTTTCTACACTTGACGACAGCCATTTACCGTGCTTTGTGGGTGGGAGCAGCTGAAGTAGCTGCCAGTCAGGAGCGGAACATTGAATGAATTAAGTCGAAAAACTACGGAAATATATTTAAATATTTTTTGTGAAGAGCAATGGGAACTGATTATAAAGTGCTGATAAAGCTTCACTTTTAAAAAGAAGTTAAATCAGGTCGCCATACCGGCCCAAGTTTCGCCGCTATAATAGTGCTGGAAAAATGTCCACCAGATCCACTGCAATTTTCTATAGATAATTGTACATTACCCATTTAGTATATATCATTTTCATTTATTTATGCGCTTATGTGATAAAATTCGCGCAATTTATGACAATTTTTATGGCGTGTTATCAGCAGCGTTATAACGCGGATGTTGGGGATTCGTTTCCCATACTGGCCACAAAATATGTGTGGTCGCCTGTTGGTATGGTCCTCAACACAAGCACGACTATCTGAGGTATCTATCTTTCAGCTTCTCCACACCTAGCTCCTCTAAGGTTGGCAGGTTATAACCTTCACTTGGCGGATGTGGGCTCTAAAGCTAAATGGCAGGGTGATTGTGCAGAGTAGTAATAACCCTCGAATGTACTCGGATGTTTCACTATTGTAAAGAATGCGCTGTAGTACAAAAGCACAGTTGCGTATACCAATGCATCAGGTACGGTCTAAGACCAGAGGTGGCGAGATATGGACATGAATGAGCTGATGCGCAATGGTGCACACCGTATATATAGGCTAATACATTGGTGTGTCACCGTACTTGCAAACTCTCGCCTCCACACCTTTGCCTCGTCCCAGTGATCATAAATAAAAGAAGGACGGCATTCGGCCGGGATACATCGTTTAGACACCTCGAGTAGAGCTTTTCTGAAGGTTTCTAATCCTGCGGGAAAGAGCTTGGGCGATGTAGCTCCCGGAAAATTTGTTCAGTGAGCTCAGTGAAACTCTTTCAATTGGCTTTTTTTATGATAGTTTTCCGGAGTATTGGGGGAAGAGGTGAAAGCTGGTCTAAATACATCAGGATGAGTGGTCAGAGTTAAGCTTAATGCATGTTGCCCATTTAGCCGAAGGTACAGAGAACTAAAACGATGGATAAGTCAGGTGAAAACGGTCGTTATACTGAAGGGAACCGCATGGGGCATCTTCATTTAATATGTAGATATAGGTAGGGAGGAGACAGAGAAAGCCTCGAAAAAGTCTTCCTCCCACCCCACACCTCAACTCCACCGGGTAGTTGCTCCATCACATTCTGAATGGCTATATCAGCCAGGGTGGTAGGCCTTCAAGTCACTCAGGACAATAACATCCTCAAAGGTGAGAGTAGGAGAGAAATCAGTCCTGTGATCCCTTGGATACGATGTGGTAGACGGTATGAAAATCTTAATTCCCAAAAGAGGTTTGTTCAGAAGAAGTCTGATGCCCTGTTGTTCTGCGGTTGCATCACTGGGAAACAGAGCAGTGGTGTAAGAATCCTCATAGGAGATGAAATTGTTGACCAGTAATGCAAAACCACCCCGGCACTCCCGGGGAGTCGGTCTGTTCTGATTAAATTGTAATTTTGAAAGCAGGCGAGGAGACTTCGCCAGTGAGCTAGCTCTTCTGGATGACCTCCACAAGGATCTGCTCCTTGGCTAGGAAGTAATCAAATTCGTTCTTAACGGAGCGTACGGTTTCTTATTGATGAAAATAATGGATATCCAGGTTACATAATTTAGTAGGTTTTTCTCAGTAAGATGCCTTCTGGATTTTATAATTTTTTGGCCAAGCTTTCGACAATCTTTACGAAAGTCGAAAGTCAATTGAGTATCTTTGATACACTTCAGCTGCATTTAAGAATTCCTGGGACAAAAGTTCTTGCCTTGAAACCGACTTTCGCCAAGATTGTCGAAAGCCTGAACAAAAAATCATAAAATCCAGAAGACGTCTTACTGAGAAAAGACCTAATAAAGTAGCGTAAGAAATTGTAGTTTAACTGCAAGTACAAACCATGTAAATTTTATTCTGAGCCACCGATTATGTTGGGCGCTACATCCACATTGGTGACGGGTCGGATGTCATTTTTTGAACATCACGGATGCGGATGCACGCGCAGATGTTGCCATCTTGACATCCGCGGATACAGATGTCAAAAAAGGTGTGAATGTTCCGCGGAAGCGGATGCGAATATTCACCCCACCAAAAACGCACACACCCCTCTTACAACGGCAGTTTCTACAACACTTGGGGGGAAAAAACCTAGATGGTGCTTTGTAGAGAGGGACAGCACTTGCACACATTTGAATCGAAATGAAAATTTGCAGTTTTCAGCGCTATTGATGAGCTTAGTGTACAGTGATAAACCTGCTCCTCCTTTGCTGCGGATTTTACAGTTGATATCCGTGGATGCGGGTGCGAGTGCGGATCTTACCATCTTAGCATCCGCGGATGCAGATGCGGCTGCGAATGTCAAAACAGGTGCCGATGTTCCGCGGTTCCGGTTGCAAATATTCGCCCCATCACAAATCCAGATGATAAAAATATATGGATTTTGTTTGTTTGTTTATGCCTGTCACCCATTCCCTGAGGGGAACGTATAAGGTGTCCGAGAAACGGTTCAGCAGGGCAGGCTTTGTAGCCCTAATATATGTAAATCGGTGCTGATTTGCACGAACCTATTCGTAGTGTTCTAAGCTGTATACTGCATTGGCGTGTGTTCAGATGAGGATCTACTGCCGTGTAATTCCCAATTAAGGAATCAGCTAGTGCACAAAACCACGACGGTACTTATCAAGGTATCTTTGATTCACCCACATCCATCATATAATGTAACTCAATACTGTTTAATTACAATTTCAGTATTGCTACTATGGACTGTGTTTTGTTTCAAGCGTTAATCAAAACCGATTATGCTTGAAACCGCCGAAACTCAATCCTGCGGAGTCCGGTTAAAGACTGTTAAATTAATTACAATTAACCTCACTGACTGTTCATCGATGCTGTGAATTTAAACATGGAGGTGCTCCTATTTGCCGAAGAAGAATTGAAATATCCTTTGTTTAGAGTGCTTGCACGCATAATAGCTGTGAGAACTCGGGGAGAGCCATTATAGACTTCAAAACTTAAATCTCTTCAAGAACGAGTCATAGCTACAAATCGAATTATTTAGTACATGTCTAGCTGATGCTCAATTTGCAAAGTAGTTATTACGTACACATTCGCGCAGTTTCGCGGTCATCTTAATCTGTCATTTCTAACCACAGCTGACGGAAAGAGAAGCGGCGGCAGTGGACGAGTGGGTGAAGGTTCGCCGACCTCTGCACCTGATGAGGGATCACCCCGACCACAATGCGCCAGTGATGGCCGGTATGTTCGGGGTGTGGCAGCCGCCGACAATGATATCTTTTTTCGAGAAGATGCGCCGACTGCTTCTCATCCGTCATCGGGGAAGTGATCAAGAAAACTTAGTGGTAAGCTTTTAGGCTAATATGATTTTTGTGTCTGTAGAGTAAGTGGCCTACAAGAGATCCAGGTTTGACATTATGTACCTGTAAGTTTGGCTAGGCAACTATTCACATACTTTGAGGCAGGCCACGTACTGCACCGGGACCATAATATTCTGCCACTGCTGTGATGGGAAAAATATGATTAGAAAAAATATATCCAGGCAGGTGGTTAGCGTAAGCTGAAGTCAGTGCTGGGCTATATCTGTATTGTCATACCATACTAGTGAATGTAGAGACGAGCCATAGGCGAAAAATCACGTTGTATTCTTTGAAAAGGTTCTATATGTAACTCCTCCCGAAGTAACTTCAAAAACAGAGGAAATTCCTGAAAGTGAGACCTCTGGAACAGAGACTGTCTGCAGGGCGATATGCTGTGAATAATAGCAATAGCCGACGTCGTATTGCATAACGAGCGAAAATGCGCGGTAAAATCTTATTGGTACCATCTTGATCATCTTGAACTGCACACCTTCACTATATCGTGTGGTGTTGGCCTCGTTTGGTACATTATGATTGTAGGAGAAACAAGCGTGCTGTGTAACTGGTCACCTCCACACTGAGCCCCCCCCCCGGGGGGGGGGGGGGGGGGAAGCTGAGACAATTTGCTTGTCTACGTTTTAGGAATTACTTCGTACTACAGCAAGCGTATGTCGAGGGGTTAGAGCCAGAAGTGACTATGTCCATTTTTGGTGAAATCGGGTTCCCCTCACCAAAAGGGAGCCCGTGAGGCATATTTTTAGTGTCACGGGTGTCTATGCCATATCTCTTCATTAAGAAGAGTTTTGGCATAAAAATATATGGCATAGACAACCGTGACACTAAAAATATGCCTCACGGGCAGGGCACCCACTTTATGAATGGAACCCGATTTCGCCAAAGATGGACATAGCCACTTCTGGCTCTAAGCCCTCGATATGTATCAATACTTTAGTCAAGAGGTAAGGAAGCTGGAAGAGTGTTTGCCACCGGGGGGGGGGGCGGCAAAGCTTCTGTTTTTGCCTTCATGAGAAAGTAAAGGACCCCACACAACTTTCTTTAGCGTTTTGTTTCGTATTATTGCGCTCCTGTCGATGCTGGAATAAGTTCTGTTTAAGTTCAGTTTATATCTGAAGTTCCAGACCCACATGCTGATAATTGAATCATCCAGCTGTTACGGCGTCCCGTGACTTTAATATTACAGATGGTTTCTCTTAAATAGGGTCGATAAATGTAAGCTATTGCTTTTAATTATTTGTGCTGCGTTGTTTTATATTTGTGTCGTTATAGCTAGTCCTTTGAAAATGGGAGACATAATTGTGTCATTAAGACGTTGAAATAATCAAAGGTTTCACTGCCCTCCTTGACTTAAGAGCTCACCTCGAGAGGATGTGGCCGCTTCCGGTTAGGAGCTCCTGCTCTAAAATGATTGAATTTGCTGTTTCCTGTGTTTTGCCGCGTGCAGTTTGGAAGCCGTTGTCTGACTGCCCCTCAGTGTTTTGTAAAGTGGGCATCAGTGTTGGGAAAAAAGACTACCTCCACGCATCGGAAAGATGAATGACTTATTGTTATTGTCTACAAGCTCTCTTTGATATCAAAAAAACTTTTTATTGTGATACTACATGAGTTATAACTTCACTTATAATGCCGAATATTAGTATCAGCTTCACTATCTCCTTTTATTCATTTGCTTTACAACAAGGGTTCCCCACCTTATCCACACCTGGCACCCCTAAAAATCTTTTACAGCTGTATGTTCGCTTCTACTTTTTTTCTGACTTCTCTTTTCTTCTTTATTATATATATAATTTCATATTTTCCTAATGTCACCTATTTTTAGCCTCGAAGTTAACATGATGTGTTAGTTGATTCACAATATACCTGTGTGTGAACTGTGAACCTACTGCTATCATAGGACGTTGTACAGAATGTAGGTCGTCAAGTGTTGTGCAGAATGTAGGTCGTGAAATAGAACAGTGCAATAATTCTGCTCCCTAATCTGTAAGGCTCATTGCGATATTTAATTTGGTCCTCTCAACAAGTATGTTAATAGAATTATTTTATGAAAAAAAATCCTATGGGAAGAAATAAATATTCTTTCTTATTTTTTTTCTTGTACGAGCAGTAGGTTGTGAAGTAGAGTTGTACAGTCAATTCTTAACCTAGCGAATAAGACTCCTTGCTTATCGTTTTACACTAGTGTACTGAACATGTATTGTAATAGAACTATTGTGTGAATACCTTCCTACGGGGAGAAATACATGATTTTAAATTTGAAATTGAATTTGAATTATAGAAAGCTTATTTATTTTTTCTTTAATTATGGTCAGAATGAGTTTTTTACTCAACTTCTAATACTGTGGGATCTGGTAAAGATTAAATTAACTATATAATAACAATAATAATAATAATAACTAGCGGGACCCGTGGAAATTCCACGGTTGATGAATGTCTTTACTTTTTAAAATTAGCCAGACCTACGCTACGCTATTGCAACTCAAATTAATTTTAATGTAGTGCAGCCCTTTTAACGGAACTCACACCAGCCAAGTTAACGCCGGTCACTTAACACCTGACGAACTCTGTCTAACTCAACAACGTCCGTCTATCTTAACATATAGGTCTAAGCTAACACCAGTCATACATCCAATGCCCCATGTGAGTTTTATAACATGTCGTAGCACCAATTCCCCCCCCCCCATCTCCTCAACGAATTTCATCTAACGTAACGGTTGTCATCTAACATACCGCACATCTTCTAACCTAACTATCCCATCTAATCTAGCGAACTTGTGCAGCACCTCGTCTAACATAACGCCCTACAGCTAACGTAACTCACAAAATCTGTCTTATCTCTCCTCATCAAATATAACGCCGCTCATCTAATTCAACGCTCCACATCCAACTCAACGTACCTCATCTAACCTAGTGCACCTCATCTAACTCAACGCACCTCACCTAACTCAACGCACCTCATCTAACCCAAAGTACCTCATCTCGTCTAACGTACCTCATCTAACCCAATGCATTTCATTTAACAAAACGTACCTCGCCTAACCCAACACTGCTCTCGCCTAACGCTTCTTATCCAGCTTGACGCTCCTTATCTTACCTAACGCTCATCGTCTAACTAAACCTCCTCATCCAACATAACACTCTTCATCTAAGCTATCGCTTTACAGCCAACTTAATGCACCTTGCCTAACTCAACACACCTCATCTATCTCGATCGTCACTCACCATCTAACACTGCTCTGTCTAACCAGATACACCTCGTACAACGTAACACTTCTTATCTAACCTAACGCTCATCATTTATCATAACGCTCCTTATCAAACATAACGCTCCTCATTATTAGCTATCGTTTCTCAGCTAACCTAACACTCCTCGTCCACTTTAACGCTACCCAATTAAGCTATTAAAGTTAACGCTCCTCATCCAACCAAACGCCCCTCACTCGACCACACGCTTCTCAACAAAACAAACACTCATTACTCAACATGGCGCTCTTCGTTCATTCCAACGCTTCTAAGTTAATCTAACTCACCTCAGGGGGCATAAAATGGGCCATGGGCCATAAGGTTTGGTTAGTTAGGTTCCGTCATCCTATTTTATGGGGAGCAGCACCTCCAAGGGGTTGTGTAGGCTACCTTAGTCATTAGGTACCTTCGGGTCATCTGTCTTTGGTGCCCACTTTGCTTCCTTCCTGATTTCATACTCCTTCTGATCTTACTTTCAAATGTTCTTCCTCTTCTTTCCCGACTTCCTGTTCCTGTGCGAGTTGATTCACCTTCGTGCATGGGTGCCACATTTCTGACGACATAGAAGTAATGGTAACGTCAACTTTGACTGCACCCAGCCCTGGAAAATGCACATCCACTGGTTCGTGAAGCAAAGATAGGCCGACGGGCCCAGAGGAGTAAGTGCGGCGGCAGCCGACAATAGATCGCTATGAATTATGAGGCCGAAATAGAAGGTCTAACCACCCGCCACCCCCTCCCACCTTAAGGTAGGTATCCCAACGATAGCTATGAGCACACGCAGATTTGCTGATTCAGGGCGCCGAGGCCTTAATAAAGACCTCGCCTGGCTTGAGGATCATTCCGGATACCGATCTTACTCCCCGTGTACTATGGGAAATGGGTTCAATCATCGTGAAGCCCCTACTTGAAATATTTAATCGCTCTCTAAGAACAGGAGAAGTTCCGCAGGATTGGAAACTAGCTAATGCAATGCCGATACATAAGAAGGGGGATAAGAAGAGCCCAAGCAACTATCGACCAATCAGTCTTACTTCGGTCGTCAGCAAAATCATCGAACGCCTTTTGAAAAAGCGCATCACTGATCACCTGAAGAT
>LQNS02278125.1:43414327-43425515 GCA_001587735.2 Parhyale hawaiensis | reverse complement strand
AATTAGATGTGCAACTAATTACATTAAAATCCAACAACAAGCATACCGGTAGAAGGAAATTTTCCAAACACTCAAAATAAAGTTGGTAAACCGTGAAAATTTTCATGGGTCCAGCTAGTGATTAAAATAATTATGATAATATTCTTACGCTCTTCATCAGACCTAAAGCTCCTCCTCGTCCAACCCACAGCACCTCCTCTAACAAATCACTCTCCATCTAACGATGCTCTATTTAACTCCACGCCCCTCATCGAAACTAACACTCCTTACCCAGCCTAACGCTTCTCTTCTGACATAACTTTCCTCGTGTAGCCTAATACACTTCATTTAATCTAACGCTCACCATCCATCGTAGCGCTTCTCGTTTAATAACCACACGCTCGTCACTTAACCTAGCATTCCTCCCTCCACTCTCACGCTTCTCGTCAAACTAACGCTCCACATCTACTCTTACACTCACAGCTCACACTCCAAACTAGCACAATTCAGTCTAACTCAACTCTCCGAAGCTATCTTTACGTTCTTCATCTAACCCAACGCTCGTCACTTAACCTAATTAACTTAACGTACGTACTGTACCTTCTATTCACATTGCTTTCAATAATAGCTCACCTTTCATGACTGCGTTTCTCAAATCTTCGCTCACTTTCAGTGTGTTTCACAAAGTTGTTTTCCTTTCATTACTTTTTTCATTCATTCGGACGCGAGAGCTATGGAAATTCTTCGGTAGTCACTTGTTAGAAGGAGGTTGTGTTTTTTCTGACATTAAGATAACTGAAAAATATTTGGACAACTCTTATAAAATTTACAGGACATGGCAGCTGGAACATGATTAAATTTCGGTGAAGATCTGTCCGTCTGCATTTTTTTTCTTGGTAATATGACTCCAACATTTATGAACAAATCTACATTAGACTTGGAGTAATTTTGGGGAATATTACAAAAAACAACTGACCGAATGTTTGTGATCTCTCAGTCCATTTGTCTCTTTGTCTCGATGTTTATTTTTATGTCTATCAGCAAATCACTTGAAAAGATATTTACAGATATTCATTAAATTCACATGATTTGTTAAAAAATGCTAAAAGGTACAAGTGGCTACATTTTGGCGATGATCAGTTTGTTCGTATGTGTGCTTAATTTTATGTTTTAGTATTTGCTAGAGCTTAACTCAAAAAATTACCAAAGGATCTGAAATAAAATTATAGAAACTGTCATTAACGTTAAGAGGTACAAATGATCAGATTTTGATAATGATAAAAAAAAGTAATGGTTTCGGGACCAACTTAATTTTCCATTAACGTTACAGTGCTTGGTGGAGGTATTCACTCTCCGAATCTGTTAATTTTTTCATTGTGTATGTATGCTTTAAATAGGCAGGAAATACGCACACACCTGACCAGTTATCAGTAATGGCTTTTTTGTTAAACGTTGCAGGTTTTCTCTTACGTACTTAATATTTTTCCCTTAATTTTATTTGACATAGCTGTCTCATCTCCCAATTTCTTTTTTAGTAGGCAGCTAATAACTAACTACTGACATAGCCAGGCATTCCATTAGTACCTATATTCGCAAGACGATTGGCAAGTTAGTTGGCACGGTTTCGTGTACAGTAAATATATGTACATTCGTAGACAGGATACAGGCATCTACTGTAAATATAGCTTGGGCCGTGTAAAACACGACGAAGTTTGAAGACCTGGAAGAGAGCTACAGCTAGGGAGCTGGAACTTGCGGTAATTCAACAAAACAAATACGTTGTTTTTCACTGATACCCCAGACCGTATCATGCATACCAAGCACTGTGATAAAAAGTGTGAAACAAGTTCGACGTCTGAGATCAAATCTAACTATGACCTGTGAGCAACAGCAGCTTAATAAATGAAAGCTTGGCTACGGTTCTTACCTACTGAGATGACATCTAAAATACCGTATGTTTCTCCTATCTAATTGTGAAAGCGTAACGGTCGTGTTAACGAACTAAGGAAGGAAGGAACAAGCAAAATTATGTTATAGATAGTGTTGCTGGGATACCGCTGGTATAAAATCAGTTGAAGCTCATTTGCACGTTCATGCATACATACTCTAACAACGGTTCTGCATCTAACCGTGCTTGCACGATTGCCGCCTTGGCAGGTTTTTTTACCTGCCTTTATATCTTTGTACGCTAAGATAACGCTAATAGCTCTTAGAGAGCCGGAGCGTCAGTGTCAGCTGCTCTCTAGAAACGGGTCTTTTGGTCCATCTATTGTCAGCATTCTACTCTAATGTACCTACGAACTTATAGATGAGTTATGCAGTGACAGATGGAAGGTAGGAGAAAGACAGATGGTATGCTCGGAATAGTAAAGTTTTTATTGCATTAATTTTGAATTGATCGTAGCAGTGACTGAAAAAACTTGTCCCGACCCCTGAGAATGTGCGTTTTCTGTATATTCCAGTGGTCAGTGTTGGGTCTTGGTTAGTTATTAAAACATCGAGAAAAGCTAAAGAATTATTTGATTGATTTTCGGCAGTAAATTTGATATTTGGATGTTTGCTATTCAAATCTTGCAGAAAGAGATCAGAATCTGTTTGATTGTTGAATATGAGGAAGGTATCATCTACATAACGGTTGTAGTGGATCGGTTTGAAGTCACGTGGGCAGTCGTAAAGCCAAAGGGTTTCATGGTGGCATAGAAAGATATTTGCCATCATGAAACCCTTTGGCTTAACGACTGCCCACGTGACTTCAAACCGATAATAGCCAGATTTCTATACCCAAAAAGAAACTTGAACATAAACTCAAATATGTGCAACTGAAAGCTAATAAGTGTTTAGCTACAGCCTACTTGGCAAACTGAGAATAGAGTTAATTAGTTGCACTTTAACTTCGATACTGCAATGGTAGTTACCTATTCAAGGGCTCATTAGATAATAGATTACATTTAATCGAAGCATTAAATTATTTAGATACCATAAAAATTTAGGCATATTCTTCCTCTTATGTTAATTATCTAACAAGCTATGTAGAGGTATAGGTTGTTAATTCTGTTAAGGCGAACCATGGGTATGTTGCAAAAAAAAAAAAAACTGTGTTGTGTTGCATAAATGCTTATAGGAGTTAATCATTTGATACTGTAAAAATATTCCATTTCATGAAAAAATCAAAAATAAAAAACTTAAAAATAAAGTTTTTTATAAAATATCAATTGATTCAATCAGTTGTTTAAATCAATTTGATTTAATCAATGCCAACCCTGCTCCCAGTAGTCACGAACAGTGTGAAGATAAATCGCAGCTGGGTCTCCTGTTGTTCCCATATTATAGCGGCTTTGTACACGTAGCATGGTGTGGATATCATTACCTGGACATCGTCCGAATATGTCAAAAATCAAGAGACAAAAGCATTTTTAGCCTGTTAACAGTAAACTCTTGACTTGAGCTGCAATCATTTGCTCGTATGCTTTGTGCCTGAAAATATTGTAAACTCAAACATGATGCGCCGTTCGTGATTTTTTGCTCTTCCTTTCATAGCCAATCGAAGTAAGTCATAATTAGGCTCATTCTACAAACTTCAGTAAAACAATTACATCATGAGAACGAGTGGCTAGAAGCCTAGTCTCCAATAAAAACAAAGCACCAATGTGACTGTTACTAACGTTAGTAAAGCTATTAATGTTGCTCTCTGGAAGGGAAGATAAACAAGCTCATGATCAAAACTAAAATTAGACGTTTCGGGACCTGATAACATCATCAGTATATCTGAAACAAAGACAGATAGACCTTTATTCATACTAGCTATTAACAAAATTTACAAAAACCTAAAATGAATAAGAAAGTAAAATTTAGCTTTTTGCAATAAACAGGGAATGGGAGCTATTTTGATTCTTACGATGTGTTTTTTTTTTTTTCATATACAAGGACTCTAAAATTCTTAGGTCGGAGGGGTCATGACAAGAACGTAAAGTTTTAAAATTTGACATTTGTACTGCACTATTGCACTGTTCACTATGCAGGTGCACGGAAGAAAATGATGGCGATGCTAGCACGCTGCCAGTGCGACTGCTCCTGCTCATATACTCAGATACTCCCGTGCGAAGAGTACGGCAACTGCTACCAATGTAGCGCGATGCACATAGTGCACAACTGAATTTATACATGACAGATTTTTTTTAAAAAAGCACCCCTTAATGATCAAAATAGTTCCCATCCCCTGTTTATTGCAAAAAGCTAGATTTTTACTTTCTTATTAATTTTAGGTTCTTTGTGAATTTTGTTCATATATATAGTACAAATAAATATCTATTTGTCTTTGCTTCAGATATACTGATGATGGAATCAGATCCCGAAACGTCTAATTTTAATTAGTTTTGATCATGAGCCTGTTTATCTTCCCTTCCAGAGACCAACATTAATAGCTTTACTAACAGTAGTAACAGTCACATTGGTGCTTTATTTTTATCTTCAGTAAAACGCCTTGCATTCATCATATGGTACGTCAACATAAACAAGCTTCCGAGTAACTGCAAAGCACGTAATTTTTCATCAAAAAACATTAAATTTCTTAACATTGGTTATCGGTGGTAGAGAAAACTCCATACTTTAAGTCATATATGGATTATATTTTCGTTGCTCAGTTTTATTTATCTTACAAATTTGTGCTTCCGGCTGGTAAATACATTGCTTACATCACTATTACAATTTTTAGCTTTCTTCTGAGCTTCTTATACTAATTAAAAATACTGTGTTGAATCTTGAGACTCAGATGTAGAGAACATAACGTAGCCCACGACCTAATGTATCTAGCACACTGCTTATAATCATTTAAAAGCTCTGATATTTCGCTCAAAATGTGCAATTCGCTTTATTGCAATTGAAAATTTTGTTAAATCGTAAGTAATATAATTCTCATATAAATGAAAGCTGATGCCTTGAAAAGCCACAACTAGGCACGCAAACGTACCATATTTCACTTGAATTTCATGCAATATTCAATACCTAGTTATGGGTCATTCTGTGTTTTGAGCAAAATTTATTCACTTTATTGCAGGTCTCTGAAAATATACTTTAGGATAATAGCATAGTGTTTCAACATCGAAGTTGTATGGAATTTAAATAATGATTTATTGATATTCAAATTTGTTTATTATTTATTCAGATTTATATTACCCCAGAAGTTAACAAACAATCGATCTCATCCAGTGATTTATGTAGTTTGCATTAAAATAAAACTCCGATGGTGTGCATAGCTTACATCTTCTACAAATAATGCTAGAAACTTGAGTTTGTTTTTGAACCTCATCTTAAATAATTGGGAAAATCTCTTACGTAGTCCTATCTGTACAACCTTATTTTGTTGCAAAACGTTTACCAATATGTTTTATACCACAGAAAGAGTGCATTGTTTTTACGCAAGATTTGAAATCTCTTGAGTCCTTACACCTGGAATAATGCCTGATGTTGCATTTAGGGCTGTTGATGTTACCGATATAGAAATTCATGGCAACAGAAGGAGGCAGAGAGCTGCAACTATCTACTGCCCACACAGCAAATATCTATTGTGCTATCGAGCAGATCATTTTTGTTGTTTCGCCGGAAATAATGCAAAGATTCCATCAAGAAACATTTAGTGTGATTAAAAGGTTGGATGAAGGTAATGCTCCAAGCCTAAGCTGGACCTCTCAAGTCTCCACAGACAGGGTGGGCAAATAAGTGTTCGTACACTTGAAAATATTCAATTTTCAAGAATGAAAAAAATTATCCTACTGCAGAAAAAATGTTATATGCAGTCAGTTCTATGCAGTAAAGCCATTTTAACTTGATATGCAACCAATCTCTTCCAGTAGGCATAACAAATTTTTTTGCATACTCTACTAGTCATTTTAAGCCATTCTTCAGGCAAATTGTCTTCAGATTTGTGATGTTTGTTGCCCCACTTTCCCGGATTTTAATTTTCAAATGTCGCCACAAGTTCTCAACTGGATGCAAATCCAGGAACTGATTTGGCCCCTATATAATGCAGGGGCCTCACTAGGCATTCATCCTCGCAACTTGATGTCAGGATGCCCAGTTCGTAGGTCTTCGAGCAGCAAAATTGTTGCTAGCAACAGCGAAGTTGCGCCTACGACGCGAAAGGTCACTTGAGGTTTGCTACGGGCAACCAGTTGGTCGTAAAGCCGCGGAAATCGAATTTGTTTTCACGATTCTAAGAGGTTATTTAACAACGCCCTTTTTTGTTGTTTGTAAAGTGTTTTCAGTTAGTAAAGAACTGAATCGACTGATTTTCCGTTATCGGTTCCAGAACTCATGGTAGCACAGGAAATCAAGCAGTCGGGTTTGCAACTGCGAATTTTTGTCGTCAAATCGTAGCGGGCGTCCAACTTGTGGGGTATTTTCGCGCGATTTAAGCTGCAAAGAAAGCAGGTACAGTCGCAAAAAGAATAAATTAGGTGTTCCATAAGTCCTCTTGCTTCTTTATAGACATTTTAAAAGCATTTAAGCTTCTCTGATTTCTATTTCACTGCAAATATGACGAGAAGTACGAAACTTCACTGCAGTTGTGACACTTGTAAAGAATACTGAGTTGACGGCCAACACTTTATCGACGTTTTGTAGACAGTTGTGTTTATGTTAAGAGATAAAATAAATGTTCGAACACTTTGCACTACATCTGAAGAAGAGATAATTATAGAGCTACCTTTACTTGGAAATCATTTTTGGGATTGCTCTCCAAGGCACTCGTGTAATTTCATTGGATGTATTGCCGTGCCCTTGAAACCATAATCGCGTGGTCAAGAATAGTGTGAAAATGGCAACCCAAGCTCCTTTGGCAGTACGCGCATTACTGTAGAACGCTAAGTAGTATCTGCTTTTACTATGATTGCTTATTCAATATTCATAGTTGTGTCGATACTAGAAGTAAAATAAGTTATAAGTAGTGATAAAAACTGTCGCTTTTTTTTATCAAGGAGCGTGAGCAACAAAGTTCTGCTGAACATCCGTGCTTAATTAACAACTTGTCAAGCATCACTACAATCCACCGTGGACGCTGCTGCGAATTCGCGCAGGCGTTTTTCACACTTATGAGCGGTAGTCTGAACTTGACTTTGTATGGCGGATGAGCAGCTTCCCGTCCCTAGTGTGTAACATACAATCGTTCCGATTCACAACTATGTAGATGTCTCAGTGAGTTGCGCGTTGCTCGTACGAATGTCATAGTGTGGCCCCTGCATAAGTGGGAAATCCAATCAGGAAGAGGCCCAAGGCTCCTAATATACATATAAGGCACTAAATTTTGCGAATTTTAACCTCGCATCTCTGCGCCGTTTGAAAACGAATAGTTTCTGCCTTGGTCTGCGTAACTTTAGACCGGCTGTGTGTAGTTCTTTACTTATTGTTCGCTAGTTGCATGAAGTCCTGATAAGCGCAAATCATTCAAGAGATCTCAGGTGGCCAGTGGAGTTTTATGAGGTTATGTCGTCTCAACTTACTCCGTAATTTTGGAGAGACGTTCCTAGGATTATAGTGGGAAGAGCTCCGCCACATTTAACCTAGACAGCTGTTTCGTCGTTTTCCCTCGGCCAGCTTCAGTTCAAAGCAAGGATGCCCGTGAACACTATTGAAAAAACTCACAACAATTAGTTACCAGCTAGATTATAGCAGTTTCTTCCACAGCAGTACAACGCTTCCCATACGAGTTGAGCTAGGGTAAAAAAAAAAAATTCGGCTGTTCTCACAAAACTGAACACTGCTCTTATGAACGACAAGAGCAATCATCATACATTGTAAGAAACAAAGGTAACAGTATAAATTCTAGGGTTACAAACATGCTTACTTCGCGGAGTCCAAATAGCAAAGGAGGACTACTTCAAATGCGCGAGCAAAAAAGAATCCTTGTAAATTGCTCGCAGTTAAGTCCGGGTGTAACCTTTATATGCTCCGCAGGAGGCCACCGTTGAAATTTTCAAGGTGAACATAACCCCGCGTAGGATCGCTGGAATTACCAACTTGACACCCGCAAGGTGATAAAGCGATTCACGATGAACGCTCGCTGCTTATTTCAGACAAGAACTCGAAGAAGTAGAGAGTAGAACTGTACGTTCTGCAAATAAGCGGTCTGCATACGACCTCTGAATCCCACCTGTAAAAATGGGCAAACCCAGCATCAGACGTTGCTACTAGGACATGCACTCCCTCCGTTAATCTGGCACAAAGCAACGGCGTCTCAAGTAGGATGGGAAGGGCACCTCCACAACGCCAAATTATTATTATCATCATTACATTCAGAAATTTAAGACTCCACCCCCACAACAAAGGCGATCTCACAGAGGAAAAAGGAAGGGAAACCCCGTATAACGATAGAAACGTGGAACCCATGCACGAGGGTGCCCCACACAGGATCAACCCGCATGAGAACAACAAGCCGGGAAAGAAGAGGAAGACTAGACAAAAGTAAGGTCAGTAGGAGTATGATATCGTATGGACGCAAATTGGGCACTAAAGAATGACGTTTCGAAGGCATAGCTAACGGCCAACGCAACCTACAGGATCCCACTGAAGCCCACAACGCCAAAATAATTTTAGTTGCAACAATTGTTTTAAGCCCAAGAAAGAGAAAACAAGGGAAAAGAAGGAACACGGCACACGGCGATGGAAATGTGATCCCAAAGTACAAGAGCGCCCATACTCCGCAACAACGCGCTGGGAACAGCAAGCAGAGAAGAGAGAGAACGGAACATTCGGTAGAAGGGGAGAAGGTCAATAAAAATAATGAAGGAAACACGCTAGGTATGCCGACAGGAAATAAAAAAAGGAACACCAGCAAGAAAACCGAAGAGGAAACCCAAGAGGAAACCCGAAAGGAAACCCGAAAGGAAACCTGAAAGGAAACCCGAAAGAAAACCCAAAAGGAAACCCAAAAAGAAACAAAAAGTGAAGGGCTTTAAACAATCCTAATTAAGGGTAAGAAGCCCACGGGATCACTACGGTGATTCACTTCCCGCAACCTAGGATGGGCGAACCTCTCTCAAAATGAAATAAGCAATCGCATAACATTAGAAAACTTACAGAAAGGCATTTACCTGATGTGCATATTAACATTGAACAATGCACAACGTACTAAAACATAACTTGGTTGAACAGAATGTGAGCGGTCGGACTAAGTCATTGATGCACAGGGTTGGGATTCAATACAGCAGAATAAAATGCTATGTACGCCGATATGCCGTACAAATCATCGCTATCTAGTAGTTGGCTACCAACCAATTGATTGTAAAGTACCAAATATACGTGCCTCACCACCTCACCCAATCGTCGTGAAGCCGCTCAGAATCAATGAGGAAATTGAAACGTACTCATTCCGAAGAAAATCCAAATAACGAAACGAAAAAGATAAAAAATGCAAATCAACTGAAAGAAAAGCAGAGGCATTATTAAAAAAATTGATTACCACCATGTACACCTGCACAATTTATGTCTATTTGCCATGCTAGCATTTTATTCTAATCTGAAGTTATGAAAAAAACACAGTTCACACAATAAGTGCGGGTGGGTCCGCGTCACCTGCCAACCAACTCTCCAGCAAGTACAGGCACCCATAACTCAAAATAGTTTTAGCCGCAGAGACGGTGACAAAACACAGCAAGGGCATATCCACAACTGGATCACCTGGTCTGCATTGGTTCTCAGTAGTGTCGCGTCTTTTAAATCTTGTTATGAATGAACTAAGTGCAGTAAATAAGATGTTGAGGTCACAGTAGATCTTGCTGTACCTTTTTCCATCTTTCCATAGCTAAGCAACCAAATCTTTTTATGCGTTTCTAAATTCCTTACGTTTAGCCATATACTTCAGGCGTATTCGATTGAGACATAAACTCAAGTGCTTAGCTTAAATCGAGTAGAAAGTCAAGTTAGACCGTTCATTTCGCCCCTTTGGCTTAAGTTTAAGACCTTAAGCGTAACCAGCTTAGGCCGCCAATGCAATTCTGCTCCTGAGGTAGTTTGAGTTCTTTATGTGTAATGCACTTGACTGCGCCCTAATGTAAACGACAACGGTGGTACAGACAGAAACTTTTTTCCTTCCTGTGAATTAATATTATAACAAAATAAAGAACTTTTGCAATTTTAACCTCCTAAAGGAATTATTTTTAAAAAAATTTAGTTCGTTTTCGTTGATAGCAATAGAGGAAAAAATATTTCAGAGTTAACTTTAGTATATTTTGCTAAATTATACCATGGATCCGTAAAATAATAGAAACCCTTTATACTTTACTCGGACAGAAACGTATCATCCACTGTGTCGCTTACTTAAGCAGTCCAGTGTTGTGTTCTGTTTATAGTCTGACCATTTTATCAAGGCAGTTCGGTTGTAGTTAAATTCCTCGATAGCGTTGCCAATTCTATGGGCATTTCTGAAATTTTGTTAGGCCCATATCTTAACCCCGCGTACTACCTTTATATAGAAAAATCTCAAAAATACCCAAAGAATTGCCACAGCTATGAAGCAATTTGACCTGCCTTGATTAAATGGTCAGACTATAGGTAGTACTTATCATCACTGTTGTGTCCGATACATCATATATAATCTATCTTGGGAAACGACATCATTGACGCTTGTGAATGACAAATTCGTAAGTTTTACATTCAAGGATGCTTAACTTTTAAGTACTGGGAGCACTGGACAGTCTGCTAGCGATATCGCAGCTTACAACTTAACTACTAGAATCTGTTCGATTTAGATTCTCTGAAATAGGTTAAAAAAGTCAGGTCATGTGCACTTGAATATTCGACAGCGATGTCCTAATCGAACACGCCTTCAGCATTGCTCTATGTGAGTGTAGTGATTGCAGAATGTCCCGATATTCCTTTGAAAGTTGATTAGAGTTACTAAGAACATTCAGGAACAATTTAGAATATACTTCTCTCAAGTTCAAGTTCAGGGAGCTCCAGATTCTACTGCTGAGCGTGGAATGATGTCCCGACTTAACACTGAAGCTCTCGGTGCCAAGAAAGGGAACTATTCACCATCAAGTGCGGACTGGAACAAAGTGAAGCCCCCAAGCCAAGTTAGACGTCAAGATGCGGCTGTGAGCTCAGCTGGGAAGCCTGGATGCTCGACATGGACCCAAAACTGCGCGGCGATGTATTCTACAACTCTGGCTCGTGGCAGGCCGGTGTCCCGTGCAGCTCTGCCAAGTTCGGGTGATGG
>LQNS02278125.1:43373546-43392224 GCA_001587735.2 Parhyale hawaiensis | reverse complement strand
ATAGGAGTTGTTAGTAATGTTAAAAGACATAAATGATCAAATTTTGTGTAGATCGGTTTGTTCGTTTGTATGTTTGACTCATGTTTGTCATAACGTTTGTTAACAGTATAACTCAAAAAGTTATGAACGGATCTTCAAGAAAATTGGACAAGCTGTTTATAATATGAAAAGGCACAAATGATTAGATTTTGGAGTTTATACAAAGAAAATTATGGTTTCTGAGCCAATTTTAATTTTTTGCTACCGTTGCTTCACTTGACGGAGGTATGTGCTCTCAGAGTGCTCTAGTTTATTTATGAATTTCTATTATTCCAAACTACAGAGATACGAATATATTTCCGAAATAAAAGTACAGCTGAGCGGCATTCAGGCTAATTTGGTCACAAAGCTGCATTAATTATGAATTGAAATGACAAGCAAAGCCTTTAAATACTAAAAGTTATCAATTTGGCTCAACATATTGTGCGGGAAAAATTGAGAGACCGTAAACAATAGCTGCTGCCACTGATGGTATGATTTTGGACCACTCCGCGTCATCGGCGGTTTCATTGGACTGTACGACCACTTGTACCCCCTACGTGCGCTAACCTGTTCCGTACCATCATCCTTGGCTGGATATTACAAGTTTCTCTCGTTATTCTCTAGCTAGAATGATGCGATCAAATTCTGCGCAACAAGAAAAAGTGTGAATGTCATTTTAGTAATAAAACAAAATGCGTTTCTCGAGACCTGTTTACAAGCTAGTTGCTTGCACTACGTTCATAAGTGTCACAGCAAACACAACCTTGGGTAAACTCAATGATTTGCACAATGTGTTAGCCGGCTAGTCAATTTGCTTAGCAATATTCAGTGTATTATTTGATGTATCATCTTATTTGTAGTGAGATAGAACTTAAAAAGTAGTGCACTGTTCGGTTATTTTTTAAGAGGAAACTGCACCGCATTGGAACTTTGTGTAACTGCTGCAGCGAGACTGAAGGTTAGTAACACTAGCGTGAACCGGCATAATGAAGAATCGCCTCAAATCAGGCGAATACTAAACAATGAAAAATTTTCTTCGTTTCTTATTTCTTTCAAAAGTTGAATTGAGTGGAAAAGGACAAATTGACAGAATAAATGATCGAAGACATTGGTTTTATCCTGAAAACGTGCAAACTAACACGCACGATGACGCATGAAACTAATATAAAGTTTGCACCTGTTCTCAACGGAAGTCAATAGAGTGTGGAACGACATCTCTGATATCGGGGAAGCCTGCCGTTTAATAAAAATATTATGCCAATATTTCAAGTGTGGAGAATTACATACATATAGATAAAATGAATCACCTACGGGACCAGAATTAATGAATGAAAGACAGCAATTATCTAGTAAATTTAAAGAAAGAAAAAAAAAAAAGAATAAGGGGCAATGTGAACTAATTAACAAGTGTGTCACAAACGTATAATTCTTGCTTTAAATTTGGTTTTGAGCCCCGGAAAATTTAGCAGACCCGGCCCCGGCACGACTCTCATTTGTGACCCCGGCAGCGGCCTTGGTCAAATTTCAATCCCGGTCAGTATATATAACAAGAGACGCTGCTCCCTACAATATAGGATGAGCTAACATTACTCAAGCCCGGTGCCCACGTAACAACTTTCGTGCCTACAGCAGCCTAGGAGCAACTCAACTCACCCGTTGTCGTAGCCGCGGCACGGCTTCAGTTTGCGCAAAATGTAACCGTATCAAAAAATTATCCAAAATCTCAGTCACTGCTGTAATTTTTACACCATAGCGAGTTACAATGGTGATCTTTCATCTATCACTCTTAATTATGTGTAATTTAGGTACACACTGATTTATGTTTAAAGAATTAGTGTACGATGTTGATAACATGGCCACGACTACGCAATCTGCTTAGCTCAGTTAGCACTGTAGGCTGCTAGCAGCATCGACAGTTGCTGCTTGAGCACAGAACTGCAGCGAGCCGATAGCATCACGATAAAAGAAACTGGAATAATTGACACGAACACAGTATTTTATTGTTATAATACATTGCACAATGAAAATAACTTTATGATTACTGGTTCAATGAGTACCTATGCTGTTCAGGTGCTGGAAAAAAGTCATGCATGGGGCCAAAGAACAGCTCATCCTTAGCCCACTCCTTTGTTTAGTTCGCGTGATTTAGGTAGAAAACTCTTTAAGGATAAGAAGCAGAAAAGCTGTAATCAGACACTATCAGCACAACCAATGAAAAATGAGATCTCATCTGGAACATCAAAAGTAAAAATAAACTTGGATAAAATAGCTGGTAAATAAAAACATTACAATGTCTTCAGAAGCGTAAAAAAGTAATATAGGTAGGCTATTTGAGGCAAAAAGGAAAAGAATGCTAGGGCAACAACAATTCAAATAGCTTAAACAAACCGAAACAAAACAAGCTGGTCTTCAGTGCCACAGCAGCGTGTATGCTTAATAATGTCAAACAAAGGCCTCAGATCGCGCTGCAACGGCGCCACCCCATTGGAAATGAATGGAATGAAATTGGCAGCCGTCTCTAGAGACCGACCGGAGCGACGATTTTGGAAAGACCGGGGCCGAGGAGATCAAAAATTAAGTAGCCGGGGCCGGGGTGACAACCAAATAGCCGGGGCCGGGGTTGGAGCCTTGGTGACCAAAAATAAAGTTTATTATTTTACTTTAAATCAAACATGGTTTTTTTTTGCTTTTAGTATGGTAATTGGGCCAATTCAAGACTATATTTACGTGAAAAACGTTTTCGTAGCAAATGCTTAGTTTTCGAGATATATGACTTTGATGTTTCCATTGTTTTTCTGTATGAGAAAATAACACCGGTTGGGTAAGGTTAGGTTAGACAGGTTTGGTTAAGTTCTTATTAGGTCGCTAGTAAGCTTATAACGAAGCCGGTTATTTTCTGCCAAAGAAAAACAATAGGAACTTCAAAGTCATATATCTCAAAACTAACCATTTGCGACGGGAACGTTATTCATGTAAATTGTCTTAAATTGACCCAATTAACATACTCAAGGCAATAATGCCCACAAAAACTATATGTGAGCTGAAGTAAAAATGTATCAAATAAAGTATACAATCGGGGCCGGACTGGGTGACCAATGATTATTATACTGTGGGTTTTCGTGCCGTATTACATGTGATGGCTACTATATAGGCTATAACAGCGATCCAATTTTGTATGATATAGTATAGAAGTTGAGTCGAACTCAAATGAGTTCTATTAGAACAAGCCTGGCCAGGTGCACCATGTCTGGTAGGAAATAAGGCACGAGCATCTTCAACTTCACATGTGCACGGCTCTGCCGAACGAAATCGCTCAACCGTGCGGTGTAGGGAAAGAAACGAAAAACGAAAAGAGAAGAAGATTGAAGAAAGCGAACACTCGTGCGTGGGGGGGGGGGTCCCTTCCTTGGCCCCCTACACGGGAGCAGATAGGAGTCTTATGGAATGGGTCACTTACCTCCACCCACCTCGCGAAAGAGAGGGGGAAAGATAGACAAACTAAATAATTTACAAAACTAATCTTCTCAGCAGGAACTGCCGCCAACTGCTACATCCCCTGCGGAGAAGGCACTCGAGAAACTTGCGTGCGTAAAGCCGAACATATTGTGGCAGGGAAAGGGGCCGCCAGAATATACCGCTGAGAGCACCTGGGCGACCAAAACCAAATAGCCGCGGCTGGAGGTTCTTGCATTGGCAGTAGTTTAAGACAGTATATTGACATGATATTGATCATAAGTCATAATGAATCAGCTCACAGAAAAAAATAGCTTCCCCCAGAAAACTTGTTTTATTGCTTGGTGTTTTCCTTCCCCCCGCCCAAGAAAGCCCCGGCCAAACCTCCGGTTTTCACAGTTTGAAAAGCCGGGGCCGGGGGCGGTATCGAAAAATCGGGTCCGGGGTCGGCGCCGGGGTAAGCAATTTTGATTAACCGGGGCCTGGGTCAGGGGCCGGGGGGCTGAAAAAGGCCCGGAGTTCGCCGGGATCGGGGCCCCGGTCGGTCCCCAGCCGTCACCCAACAACGTGACTTGGGAATAACTTGGAGGATCACAAACTTACACAGTCTGGTAGCAGATAAAAAGGTTGAAATGGCAATACAGTCCTGCGAATTATGACTACTAGAACTTTTGAATATACGTAAATCCAAGGACATAATCTTTTCTCTAAACAAATCACTAAGGTACGTGCATTTCAAGATTCCCTTTCAATTTTGGTGGCCGCATCAAAGAATGATACATGAAGATCAAATGGAGAGAGTACAACGCAGAGCAAGAAGATTGATACCTACTACAGCAGCGAAATATACCACACGAGCGTCGCCTACAAGAAACTGGACTTGGCGCTCTCATGAGCAAAGACGACTCAGGGTACAAATAATACAACCATCCAAGTATTTCATTGGCTTCAACGACGGGCCTACATTGCAACGGGACTCGTTGATAGAGATGTTAATATAAAATTATCGCCACGAAGCTATAACCAAAAACTCAACTAGAGCACCCGAGAGCGCATGCCACCGCCAACCAAGGCATGGTAACAGAAAATTAAAATTGGTTCTGAATCTATGATTTTCCTCGTATCAACACCATAATCTAACCATTTCTGTCTTTTAACAGTACATGATTGTAAAGAGTTTTTGTAATTTTCTGGAAAATCCGTTTATAACTTTTTGAGATATGCTACTAAGAAATATTCTGACAAATATTAAACAAACGGATAATCGCCAAAAGTTAATCAATTATGTCTGTTAACATTACTAATAATTCTTTTGAATTTCACAAAGATCCATTCATAACTTTCTAAGTTATGGTGCTAACAGGAATCAGACACAGTAACAAACAAACGAACCAACAGATTATCACAAAAATTTGATAATTTACTCTGCATAATATACCTAACAACTCATGCAAGTTTCCTAAAAATCCTTTTATAACTACTTTTTTAGTGATGGCAACAAGATAAATGAGGTAGTCAACCAAAGAAACAAACAAAAGGATAGACGGATTTTCACCAAAAGGTAATCATCTGTTTCGCCTAACATACCTAACAATCCCGGTAAATTTTGTTGAAATCCATCCATGACTGTTGTTTTGGTACAGACAATCAGACGGATAGATAGACAAATACGACAAAAACATAATCTCCTTGGCGGAGATGCATATCAGAATCATAGAATTACTCTAAGCCAGCAGTTCTGCCCGTAGTTGATGTTGAACATTTGGAATTGACTCCCCTGGGTCCCCTCCGAAGTTGTCAGTGTTGAAACAGTCAACGCGTTTGAAAATCGTACTGACAAACTTTGGGAGCAACACTCTCCACAACTGAGACCGCCTCCTCCTGGAGTCATCTGACTTCTGATGGCCAAAGCTTCAGAGGCCCTATTAATCCATTATCTTTTATGCCCAATCTTACTTAAGGTCTCTGAGTTCCCGTTAGTCCGCTGCGACTCAACGTACCTGCACGAGCTAAACTTGGCTGAGTTTTCATTCTTTTTCTCTCCATAAAACTCGATAAAAACATAACCTATTTGGCGGAGATGTATATATACATATAATATATAAATATATATATATATATATATACGTTGGTGTAGGTTGACTGCAGGCCATTGATTAGGCAAGTTTCTTTATATGGACAAAAGATGACATTCATTTCTTATTCTTTTTTTCTATCTTTTCCAGGAGTCAAAAAGCTACGTTTTATTTCTTCGGAGTACATCATTAAAGCAGTAAAAGACCACCACTTAGCTAAAAATGTTTTTTTAATTGCAACGTTTCGGGTGTACAACGCCCATAGTCATACAATGTTTAAAAATACTTCGTTAATATGCGGCGCGTCACCCACGGGAGGTCTAAATATGTCTCTGGCCAAGCAGCACACACGGCTTTATACCTGTCGGTTGAGTTGCCAGGTACTAATTTTTAGAATTTTGGTATCGTCGGTAAAACAGTGCTAAAATATGGCATATAAGCAACTACATTAAATGTGCTTTGTTACTGGAACTAAAAAACGCACACTCAACTATTTCTCTATTAAAATGCAGTATACTCGATTCAATAGCTCGCATATTTAAAGGGAAAACAATAATATTGTGGCAGTTAACGTTGTTGGAAGTGGTCTAAAATAAAAGACTATGGTATATAACTAAAAATGATGATGGGTACATATTGAATATGCAGAAAATGAACATAATTATTGATTAAAAGTTGTTCTTTGCGCTAAAACATGACTCAATTGCTACTTTGTACTGGCTTGCTAGTTTGTACTATTTGGACATGACAAAAATTTAAATGAAGTTCTTTGCGCTAGAACATGACTCAACAAGAGCACTCTGAGAGCGCATACCTCCGCCAAGCAACTCAACGGTAACGAAAAATCTAAATTGGCTCTGAAACCATGATTTTCTTTATATCAACTCCAAAATCTAATCATTTGTGCCTTCTAATAGTACTAACAGTTTCTGCAATTTTCTTGAAGATCCGTTTGTAACTTTTTGAGTTACGCTGCTAACAACATGACAAACATAAATCAAGCATAGAAAATAACGAACCGATCTGCACCAATATTTAATGATTTTTGTCTTTTAGCATTACTAACATCTTAGCAGCGTTCTCGACACAATCTATGCCATATCCAATTAGGTTGATCGTGAATCATTAAAAATAGTTTATTGCTCATTTAGTGCTGGTCTAGAACATCACCGTTTGTGGCGGAGCCCCACTTTGTCACATTACCTACGTAACGAAAACAATCTGCCTGCAATGAGTTGCAGTGAAATGCACTCGTCTTTACAAATGTTGTAATTTCAGGATGTTTACAGCTATTATTCCTTGCTTAGATTTTTTCGATTTGTGTTTTATATACACCCTGAAGTACTTCCCAAGCATTTCAGTCCCCTTATTCCCCAACAAAATTACGAAATGAGACGTTCTGTTATCAAGCTACAAGCAGTGCGTGTTGACGTTAAGAAACGCGCTACAATATTTTAAATTGCAATGCTTCTCAATAAACTTTCTGAGCATTTATTAAGTCCCATATCTGATTATGTTTTAAAAAAACGTTTTGAAGAATACGTCATGCTATTGTATTAGCTTTTGCTTTGTGTTGCCCGAAAAGTTTGTTAAACTTTCAGTGGCTACGCAGATGCATTATTCTACAGCGTATAGTACTACTTTACCAAATACTTGTAATGTATCAAATGTGTCTCTGTGTAGTAAACCTATCAAACCTGTAAATATCATAAAGATCCATTCAGAACGTTTTGAGTTATTGCGCTAACAAACATGAAATCGAACACAGTGGCAAAAACACGAAAGAACCAACAGATCATCACAAAAATTTGGTCATTTACTCTTCGTAATAAACCTAACAAAAAATTCATGTAAATTTCATAAAATTTCATCCATAACTATTTGAGTTATGGCATCGTGAAAAATGAAGCAGACAAACAAACAAACAGATGAACTGATATTCACCGAAAGTTAATCATCTATTCCTCCTAACATACTAGACAATCCCTGTGAATTTCATTAAAATCCATCCATAACTTTTTGAGTTATCTTGATGACAGACAAAGAGAATAACAGACAGACAAACCCGACGAAAACATAACCTCCTTGGCGGAGGTAATTACTACTTTGTACTGGTTTGCTAGTTTGTATTCTTTATTCATAATGAAACTATGCAAAATTATATATTACACGGGGATCAATATGTTTGCAGAACTCTGTCCCAATCTTAACCTCTTGACTGTTGAGGCTCGGTCGCAGTTCCTTTATGAAAAGCGCATCCAGGATCAGCAGGTCTTGCTTTGTGGCGGCCCTCTTGAGTACGGTGAAGGACGGAAGGATGGTCTGAGCTGGGGTTCGCTGCATATTGTGGACGCTTTTTATTAGTTGTAGAAATGATTTGTGCTGCCGAAACTTGTCTTGAAGTGTCTGCTTGGGGTATCCAACGTATGTCGCTGAAGCGTTACACTCTCTCTCTCTCTTGTAGGTATACTGACACAGTTACATTCGTACAGGTGGCGGTGGACGCTGTTGCATATGAAAAGGTTTTAAAGTTTCAGGTTTCTGTAGTAAATGATTACACGGAGAAAAGTATGTTCTTTACGATAAAATCACCTGGTTTCTTATCACTAACGACGTAATATGTTAGCTACAAAGTAATAATAATTAATCGTAAAAGACACTGTTGTTCATCACAACGCTCTTGTTCATCTGTTGTTCATCACAAACGACAATGTACATTGACGCAAATTCCAACGACAAGGTAGTTTACAGTCAACTAATTTTGCTTAATGGCAAACAACCATTTTTCTGTGTGTAGTTTCAGTTTGTTCTCGGTTTCGGCAGCACAAATCATTTCTACAACTCCTAAAAAGCGTCCACAATATGCAGCGAACCCCAGCTCAGACCATCCTTCCGTCCGTCACCGTACTCAAGAAGGCCACCACAAAGCAAGACCTGCTGATCCTGGAAGCGCTTTTCATGAAGGAACAGAGACCGAGCCTCAACAGTCAAGAGGAAGGTTGGGACAGAGTTCTGCATATATGTATATTGATCCCAGTGCAATGTATAATTCTACTTAGTTTCATTATGAATAAGGAGTATAAACTAGTAATTAAGCCATGTTTTAGCGCAAAGAACTTTATTTAATTTTTTGTCATGTCTAAATAGTACAAACTAGCAAACCAGTACAAAGTAGCAATTAAGTCATGTCTTAGCGCAAAGAACAACTTTTAAACAATAATTATGTTCAATTTCTGCCCATCGAATATGTACTCTTCATCATTTTTAGTTACAAACCATAGTCTTGTATTTTAGACCACTTCCAACAACGTTAACTGCCACGTTAACTCCCTTTAAATATGCGAGCTATTGAACCAAGTATACTGTATTTTAATAGAGAAATATTTAAAGTGCGCTTTTTAGTTCCAGTAACAAAGCACATTTAATGTAGTTGCTTATATGCCATATTTTAGAACTGTTTTACCGACGATACCAAAATTCTAAAAATTAGTACCTGGCAACTCAACCGACAGGTATAAAGGCGTGTCTGCTGCTTGGCCAGAGACATATTTAGACCTCCCGTGGGTGACGCGCAGCATATTAACGAAGTATTTTTAAACCTTGTATGACTATGGGCGTTGCACACCCGAAACGTTGCTATTACGGCCGCTTTTATTAAAACATTTTTAGCTAAGTGGTGGTCTCTTACTGCTTTAAGGCGAGCTCCGAAAAAACAAAAAGTAGCTTTCGACTCCTTGAAAGGCTAGAATGAAAATGAATAAGAATTGAATCCCATCTTTAGCTGAGCGAAACTTGCCTTCTATAAAATATATTATATATACCTACTAAATAGTCATTTACCCCAGACAAGCGATATGTCGGTCAGAACTGAGGTGATTATATCTAAATGTTAGCCCTACCTGCAGTGGGGCAGATGAGCCGTCAGTAACTTAAGGCACAATAAATATTATTTTGCGTGCAACCGCCATACACCCAGCAATACCTCGGCCCGTACTTGATAGTACATAAAACGAGCGTGGTTTTGACAGGGGACGGTCATGTGCATGGCTGAACAACGTAACGTTCGTTGTTCAGCCATGGTCATGTGGATGTTAACGAGTCAGGCCGGGGCTTTTGGAATGAACGAGGTCGCCACAGGATAGACACATCACCCTCGCATGCACATCTCATCTAACCAAAGGGAAAGCCCGCTACGTAGCGAGTTAATGGCACGGTTCGTCCGATGATTACCGCCAAAATTGTAGACTTGTAGACGCTTCTGAGTCTCATCGGCGCCCAAGCGCGAACGGACGACCAGTGAAGTGCCGCCTCCCCTGCAGGAGTCGGAGCATTTTTTCTAGAACGCGGCCTCCGTTAGCAGCGGCTGCAGCTGTTGTGAAGAGCTGGCGGCGGCGTATGGCCAGGCTTCCTTCATTGCTGTTCAGACGGGCTTGAGTGAGGGGCAGAGTGTGGGGCCGCTGCTCGGTGCATGCTCAGAGAGCGCACCTGTATTAGAATATTTGGAAACAAAGCTACAATTTTTTTTCGTAGGAAGGCTGACCTGAACAGACTAATGCCGGGGACACATATGCATTCCTACTCCCAACTGGTTGCTAGAATGTACAGTTCGCGTAACAGGAAAGAGACAGACCATAATTCAGTGCCTAACAAACTAAGGGCGCAGCACCCTGAGGTATTCATTCTTAAGGCTCCAACCTGGGGAGAAAAGTGCCAAATGGTCTGAAGATTAACGTTAGGGACAGTCGGTGAGCGCACTCCATGCAATAAGACATACAGGCAGCACATCTTCCGAAGAGAGAGACATGCAAAGTGTTTTTCGTTATAAATATGAAAAAACTGAATTATTAGAATTAAAAATACGGTGTTCATTTGTGATGAAATCTAGGGTACAAATTATTGATATGTAAACATGCATTTACAGCACTTGTAAAAAGTGGAAAATTTAAATGAGCAGTTTAGAAAATTCAATCTATCTAATATTTACACCAAGGGTGAAAGACTGTCTATTGGATTTGTCGAGTATTTTTTAACACAGTTATTGGGACCTCTAAAATTGCGTTAGCGCCAACTTCATGAACTGATTAAATTCCGTCGCATCATGTAGTGAAGCTAGAAGATCATTCCACACAAAAGCTACAGAGATGAAAAGTGCTTGTTTATGGCTAACACAGGGCGAAAATTTGTAGCAACAATAGAGAGAGTTAGCGTCCACCCGCTATTAAAAATATGATACATGCAACAAAATGCTGAATAAAGAGGAAACAGGTAGAACAGAGATTTCTTAGATATGTGAAAAAAGTAGAATTACAACAGAATTACTAGAAAAAAATAAGGTGCGCATTATCATTTTAAGCCCCTGAAAGTACTGTTGGCATATAACGAATGTATTTGCAGAATTTTTAAAGTGAAAGAAGCTACAGACCAGGTAAAATTTTCGCCAGAGTAGTACTAGCGTGTAAGAAAAAAAAGTGCAAGAGTGGCCGCGCAGAATAGACGTCAGCTGTTTTTTATGAAGACAATGAGATGACAAGCTGTGCTCTCGTAACTCGCTTGAAAACAAAACTTAAACAGCTAATCAATAGCTGGCAGTGGGTGGCAGTTGTTTGCTTGTTGCTGGTGCTGACGGTGCTGTCTCAACGGCAGCCAATAGAACTTCCGCCGGGGCCGTTGCTTAAGAGTGAACTGCGGGAGAACACAAGCAGACCCGTGGAGGTACTGACAACGAAATTTGACCAGTCAAGTTTGGATCCGAACGATCTACCTTGGTGGGAGCACACAAATATCACTGACTGCAGTATTTCTCACATTAAAAAACTACGCAAAAATAAATCAAGTGCCATTAGCCTAACGAAGGGTCACTGTGGATATCGAGCTTCACTATCGGGAGAAAATCAAAAAGTGATTTCATACTCCATTTACGGTGATAACGATGACTATTTCTACGGACTGCCCCTGATCCTCGAAGACGCCAGGAAAATTTATCCCGGCTGGCAAGTTAGGCTCCACACGAATCCCAGGCGTCACTTTAAGCTCCTTTGTCCTTTACTGAAGAAATATCCCGAACTGGCGGTCTGTGACGTCACAAAGTTACCCCTTCGTGAGGGCTTCGTGTCCAACGTCGACCCCAGACTGTGGAGGGTGGCCCCGATGGGGGACGAGCAGGTGGAGCGGTTCATCGTCAGAGATTCCGACTCAAAGGTGAGGCACTGCGGGAAGAATTTTACAGTATTCGTGTGTCGCAAATAACATTTAAATTTCGTAGTAATCTCGGCAGGGGCAATCTAGCCCACAGTTCTTTTATTTAAGGGGAAGGGGCAAACCTTTGACGTTTGGGGGAAGGATTCGTTGTATTTGTTTTACTTATTTCTGATGTAATATGCCGTAACTCTTGAACAACACTTGAATTGCGATAGAGCTCTAGATGATTCCAGGGTTTACGGGACCAATTTTATCCCAAAAATTTTTATAGGGATGAGTGGGCGTCATTACAAAAATATTCGATTAAGCAATATGATGCCCAGCCGGACGCTATGTCAATCCTACACTGAGCGTAAGTTCCTATCGATAGACCGTTGATTAGGTAGCGGACATACACGTTGGTATATAATATAAGTAAAAATGACTGCCGAAGTGACAGTGTGTGAATTTTTAAAATACAACAAAAAACTAAAACGCCACGGTGGCGTAAGACCATCACCCGCGGTAGGGGCAAATTCAACGAAGTCATATACGATGAACGAGGATAGGGCACAGTCGCATTCTTTCCATGGATTAGCTCTTCAATAATAACATAGGAAAAAAATAGAACGCCCCGTTCTCCAGACGATCTATACCGCGCTGGAGGCAAATTCGCCCCGGTGAAGGAAAATTCAACGCCACCATTTTTTATGGTCAGCTAGGTCTGGTTTCTTCGTATGGGTCACATCTAGGTCAACCCACTAAACTCCCTATAAAATTATGAACATTGCTAAACTTTTTCGACCACTTATTGGGTGGACAGACAAATACATATATATATATATATATACAAATATATATATACTTAAATCTTCAACGAAACCATTATCACCTCTCTGACTTTGTTCGCGGGTGATAATAAGGTGCTCACTGCGACCAGCTGTTGAATGTGTCGATAAAACTGACGATTTTTCTCTTTCAAGTGCAAATCCAATTTTTTTTTAATGTCATATTGCACGTGATGACAATCACATGTCACTTGTTAGGCTTAAAACTCTGAGAATTTCTCTCACATACACTCATATCCTTCTGTTCCGTTCAACAACGTATATACGGTACATACAATGTATAATATTTTAATGCTGGAATACGGTAGATACGGTAGTACATTCGATATGCATGCAAGTATATCGTGAATATGAACTGCTGAACTGAATCAAAGGGCCACTTGACGAATATAATGCAGTACAATTTTAGCCTAAGAAATGTGATCTATCCAGTGTACATTAACTTAAAATATTAGGTTTATTGAGTCTGATTCTATTGATGCTGATAAAACTACAGAGAGCTTTTGTAATAGTGCTTTAGCACTAAATGAGAATTTTTTTTTTTTTTTCAATACATGTCATCTGACGAGCACGTTTCCTGTTAGGGAGAACGGTTTTCCGATAAATATGAGCAGCTGACGCAATAAAAAAATAAAAAACCAAATTATTTAATTTGAATGGCCTTCGGGCGCTCCATATGCCAAAATTACGACTTATCCATGAGTACCATACGTAATACTGTATATGCCAGGATCATTGTATTTCCTCAGACGACACTCATTCATTTCAAAAAATCTAATACTAAGAATAACCGTCGTGTGTTTATTTATATGCTTGGTGTCACGCTCTTAACGAAATAGATAGGCGGCATTTAGCCCAGGTTGGAGGCTCTGGTTTTCCTCTCAAGCTCCATTGAAAGTGATAGGCAGAAAATAGGCCGGGTTGCAGAAGATGGCAAACGTATCTTAAGCAAGGACAGTTGAAATTCCAACAATGAAGACATCACAGGCTTAGTCCGATTTGCAGGAGTATTAGCTTCTCCATACATCGAATCTACGGCAAAGTACAGGGCGACCTTATGTCTGAATGCACTTCTTGCTTTGTCGAAGTTGAAATCGTAGCACTGAAGATATCTGAAACTTCCTATGGCACTCTCATGCTTCTTGATTCGTAGTTTCTTCCCACAGATGATTTCGTTGCATGAGCTATTCTTCCCACTTTGATGCAATTGTCAACAAAACCGACGAAACATAAGTTTTCACGGGCAGNGCTATTTTGTTTAGGTTTGTTGGAGTGTTTTACGCAAGATGTTACTTCTGCCTGTCTATATAGAAGACCTAAGGATGACAGCACGACAAAGGATCAATGAAGAAAAGAAGAAAATTAAGAAGCAAATAAAAGAAAAGGAGATTCCGCACCGGCCTAGAGGCATTAGGCAAACGTATAGGTTATTGCGTGAATTTTTCACGCACGGGTCCTCTAGTAATTTAGAATAAAGATGTCCAACGCTACCCGCTCTGGACTCTCAAAGCGTATCCTAACTACGCATCTGGCCCTGTTATTGTCATTCGCCACCACCACAAAAGCGAACATTATTTTGACGCGATTAAAAAATGGAAAGTGGTAGATATGATACGGGTACGATGATCTTCATATTTTTCATTTTAAACTGGCAGAAAGTTTTTTCAAGAAGCGGAAGGAAGACAGTTATCGTTGATTTTTTTATGAGCATAAATTAGATCTTCTTGCAAGTTAGATATCTCCCTCTCTAATACTGAAAAGCGTAACGTGCAGACTCATGGACGGACGTGTAGACGGAGTCTCAAGCAGAATTATAATATAGCTATTTGCAGCTTCTCTTAGCTCGGCCATTGAGTCTGATGTCATAACTTTTTCCATACATTAAAACATATATTTGTTCTCGGTTCATGATGTATAAATTCAGTAGACGATCAAAAAAACACAGACGAAGCGATGATTTTTCAAGGGGCTGTAGACACAATTATTTCTTCCAGCTTCCTGTTTTTCTTTGACTGAGCAGTTTTCGCTTCAACAGAAAAACTTAGAAGTACTGAGGGCTTATCCTTCGGTATTTAGGATACGCGGCGGGAATTTTATTTAATTCAGTAATGCTTTGCTGCTTGCTAATGTAAGATTTTTCTGCATGTCTTTTAAGGTGTGGGACGACTGTGCTGCTTAGATGAATCGAAAACGAGAACACTTATCCCCTAGGATAGTTTTAGTTGACCAGTGTAACGTAACCTACAGAAGCATTTTAGTCACAAAAGTATGTTAAATGAAGACGGATCTTCACACATTCCACGCTGTCATTTTTTAAAGCTCTGGTACTCTAATCTATATGATACTCTATTTATATATATGCATGCCTTTTTTCAAATGTAACTGAGCAATCGCTCAATCGCTTTCAATCTCCTTCAAGTATTTATGCAAACTTTGTTTTTGAAAATCATAGTTTTCATTTAACTTCATCAACATCGATTTACATTTTGAACATTTGTAATATAAGGATGGCAGTCTTCATTTGCTTCCGTCAGTTCGACTTCGCTTCTAAATCATTTAACCAATATCTTCGAAAATCTTTAATCTAAAATGACAGTCTTGTGAAAACATGCTGGTGAATCAATATCGTCATTTATTATGAAACCGTTTATAAATTTCTATATAGAGTATATTAAATTTTTAATGACTAATAAGCATAATATTGGAACAGATAAGTTGCCACTTACTCTTTATTTTGATCACTCAATGCTTGTAACCTAAGGATGATGATACTTACAAGGTTAGCGCAGGTCGAGGGCCCAAGCTGTCGTACACTCCGGGTAATAAGCTTGTGACGTCACATGGTCGAGGTTGTTACTTGTACGTTAATAAATAGCTATCTTATATTGTTTCTCCATAACCCATTTGCTTCTTCAGGATGTCCTACAGTCTTTATGGTTGCACAGAAATATGTATCAAAGCATCTACAAACTTTTTCAACTTTCTGAAAGATCAAATTTTAAAAGAGCATTGGCTGAAGGCTCCTAAAAGAGCAGATGAATTCAAAGCGGCAGATATCTACATGTGTCAGAATCGTATTGGAGTCAAGTTTACTGTGTTTAAAATGCAATAAATCAAGGGAATTTATCGAGAGTAATATGACACTCTGAAGATGGAATCATACGGGCGTATGTTTTCCTCAATGCTTTCGATTTATTTTCGTCTTCTACCAATGACCTGCTTTCCTCTATAATTTCAAGCCGCCGCAACAAACATTGGTACAGATGCGTATGATTAAACGCCGAGATAGAAGAACTTTTTAACAAGATTTGTAAGGAAAACATTATAGCATCAACGAAACAAATTTCTATCCTTCCGGCTTAGTAATATCGATAAATTTTTACTTTTGGACCAGTAGCAAGTTGTAAGGTATACTGTATGTAATACTTTAATGTATTTTCATGAGCTGAGCCCGAATATGACCTTCGGAGCAGTGGGAAATTAGTAATTTTTGAAATATTCGACTTTGAAATTCCCATTGTTTTTCTATGGGAAAAAAATATAGGCCTGTTACCGAGCTCATAGGAACCTAACCAAACCTATGTTAGGTTCCTATGGGGTCGGTAGCAGGCCCATATGACGACGGTTTTATATTCCCATACAGGCCTACATACTAGCCTACGCAGAAACCATACAATTACCAGGTAAAATCAGAAAATACATAAGCTACTGTACGTTGCTAGCGGTACAGTAATATAACAGTAAGTGTCGCGTCCGACTCGCGTTAACTAACTTGCAAAAAATAATAAGAAGAAGAAATACCAAACCAGTTCCCCACGTTAAAATTGTCTTAGGGAACAATGTTGCTGAAACTGGCGAATGTTAAATGCATATTTTTTCCTAATGATGCTGCAGTTTTTTACGATTAGGAGAGGAGGACTACATCTGTTAACGACGGCATAGCTTAGGGCCACATCTTATGGCCACTGTCGGACTGGGTGCGTGGCTGTTAGAGAAAAACAAATATGACGACAATTTGGCCAACAGTATCACCCTAAACATTGGCATTTCTAAACTAACCGAGGTATTCATATCTGAATTATCGTAGACAATTGCTAGTCTCCGACTGTGCTACGATCGAGTCCTTTCTTGCAACGTCATCGCTCCAACTGAGTCCGAGGTACGTCCGCCACCTACGGCAGTGCGTCAACCTGTTCCGTCTCATCATCCTTAATTGCTTGTAACCTGTCTGCATAGTTGAAAATCTTGTCGACATGCCTCTGTTAACTCAACAAATCATGCCACGACGTAACCAGCGAACAAACAATGAAGATCGGACTCGTATAGTCGTTGCCTAGAAGGACGGCGAAGATTTCCTGACACTTGCAGCTACATTGGGAACAAGAGCACTCTGAGAGCGTATACCTCCGCCCAGCGAGGCAACGGTAGCAAAAAAATTCAAATTGGCTCTGAAACTATACTTTCCTTCGTATAAACTCCAAAATCTAATTAATTGTGCCCTTTGATAGTAATAACAACTTGTGCAATTTTCTTGAAGATCCGTTCCTAACTTTTGGAGTTATACAGCTAACAAACGTTAAGACAAACATGAGTCAAACATACAAACTGATCTACACCAAAATTTGATCATTTATATCTTTTAACATTACTAACAACCTCTATAATTTCATAAAGATTCATTCATTATTTTATGAGTTATTGTGCTAACAAGCATAAAATTAAAAACAGTGACGAACGAACGAACAAACGGATCATCACCAAAATTTGACCATTTACTCTTAGTTATATACCTAACAACTCATGTTTATTTCATCAAAATCCATCAATAACTTTTTGAGTTAGGGCATTGAGAAAAATGAGGCAGACAAACAAACGGAAGAACATATCTTCACCAAAAGTTGATCATCTATTTCTCCTAACATACTTAATAATCCTTGTAAATTTCATCCAAATCGGTTCATAACTTTTTGAGTTGTCTTAGTGACAGACAGACAGATAAAGAGACAGACAGACAGACAGCTAAACACGACGAAAACATAACTTCCTTGGCGCAGGTAATTAAGCGTACCACGGCCTACTCGAGTGTACGATGCTATCAGCGCCATGACACCGCTATGACAAAGACAACTCAGGGACGAGTAATAGAAACATTCAATCAGTTGAATGGTTTAACGACATGCCTACGACGGGACTTAGGAACTTTTTGACCGAAACGTTTATGATCACCTGCCGTGCAGAATTTCAATTTATAGTCACTCAATTTCATTCACGTTACGAAATCCTGTTTAATAAGTTCAAAGAGTTTAGCGGATCTTTTGACTATAAAAAGGAACTCAGACTCAACGATTATAGTTTTTTCTATTGTTAAGAGACGAATTCAAACTTCGTGGCAACCTGCGACGGTCGGCCGTCTTACGGCTTGTTCGAGCTCTTCAACAGGGAGACTTATCGTACCACAAGAGCTGCACAGGAGAGACTCATGAGTCCCAACAACAGAGAGAGAATATTAGAAGTTACGTCCTTGATTCCGTAATAACGAATGATAGAAAGTTAATTCGGCTTTTACCTACTTTAATTTGGTTACTCAGTTAATAGATAGTTATTATGCAAAACGTTAAGGTAATTAAGGAATTAATTGTTTTCAGGGCCATAGATATACCCCATAGAAATAAACTGTAATGATTGTCGCTAAACCAAATAGATGTAATGATCTAGGACAGCATAGTTTGTAAGACGGTAATAGATTTTAGTCTAAGACGGTAATATATTTTAGTCTAAGGCGGTAATAGATTTTAGTTCAAGACTGTAATGGATTTTAGTCCAAGACTGTAATAGATTTAGTCTAAGACTGTAATAGATTTAGTCCAAGACTGTAATAGATTCAGTCCAAGACGGTAATAGCTTTAGTCCAAGACGGTAATAGATTTTAGTCTAAAGACAGTAGATTCAGTCTAAGACGGTAGATTTAGTCTAAGATAACATACCTAGTCTAAGACAGTGAATTTAGTCCAAGACAGTAGATTCAGTCCAAGACAGTAGATTCAGTCCAAGACAGTAGATTCAGTCCAAGACAGTAGATTCAGTCCAAGACAGTAGATTCAGTC
>LQNS02278125.1:43305847-43324991 GCA_001587735.2 Parhyale hawaiensis | reverse complement strand
CATCGGGCGAGACCTGGTGGGCGCTGCCGTGGAGTTGGACGATGTCCCGGGGGGAGCCGTGGACAGAAGTTACTGGCGAGACGTTGTTGCAGCCTCATGTCGCTGGCAAGCGACGGGAGATTAAGTCAAGTAAGTCAAGTCACTAGAGGAGGGAAGTGCGAACGGAAAGTCTGCTCCCTCTGCCCGGTCTCGGCACACACTGTCCCTGGCCGGGGAACGAGGGACTTGTTCTAAGCGGGCTAAGTACTGATAGACACTTTTTAAAGATCGAAGAAGACACAGATAGTGTGTCCCTTAGGTGTCTTGTTCTCAATGATGTCATTTTGTGTACGCACGATGGCATCGATGGTGCTACGAGACTGTCGAAAAAAGTGTTGCACGTTGCAGAGGAGCTTGTTGGTTTCTCGATATGCCACCAGGCGGGTGTTCACGATTTTCTCCATGATTTTTCCGGGGCAGCTGGTCAACGCAATAGGACGGTAGCTACTTGGTTCCGTGGGAAGTTTATCTGGTTTAGGAAAGCTAATACGGTGGCGAAACGCCACTGTCGCGGGTAGTGGTGCGATGTCCAAATTGTGTTGTATATTGTCAGAAGTGCTCGAACCGCTGAATGGTGCATGCGTTTCAGGATTTTGTAGTGTATACCATCAGGGCCGGGACTTGCATTTGTGCATTGTGTGAGGGCGTTATAGACTTCCAATGCAGTGATTGGATCGTTGTAAGGCACCTCGTCGTCTTCGCGATGGGAAGCAAAGTTCGGGGGGTCTTGTTCCAATCTTCTCCTTTTCGCCTGAAAAGTTCGCTGGTAAGTCGCGCCACTGCTGACTTCGCTAAAATGTCGAGCCAAACAGTCGGCGCCTTGGTCAGGTTCCACAATCACCACGTCATTCTCCTAAATACAGGGAGGGTCGTGGCGTGGTTTACCGGTCATCTTTTTAACGCGTAGCTAGACCTTGCTCATTGAAGTATTTACGTTTAGAGCAGTCGTATATTCCTTCCAAGAGGCCTTCCGCGTCTGGTCCAGGGTAAACTGTGCCTACGCGCGTGCGCGGCAATATGCTATTTTATTGGCTAAGCATCTATTTCGTTGATAACATCGAAGTAGTCTCTTTCTCTCGGCACACACTCGCGTGCAGTCGTCATTCCACCATGGAACTCGATGAGGAGCGGTTCCACCTCTGGATATGGGGATGACCCCTGCCACAGCCCTCGTCAGGGCTACCATGAAATGATCCACCATCTGGTCGACGGGTAGGTGTTCATCTAATTCCTCCATCTGGTTCAAGGCCTCGAAGGTAGCCCAATCGGCTCGCCGGAGGTTATGCTTATAACATGGTGCTGCATCATGAATCATAATTGTGGAGGTCCGGGAAGCTGGTGCACTCACAGTAGTGGTCGCTGCCCGTGGGTGTCCTCAGTCACACCACCGGGGTCAGGAAGGAGGTCAGGTGTGCAGAGGGTAAGGTCTATCGCGGAGGTAGTTCCTGTATACATGTGAAAATGAGTATGTCCTCCTGCATTGAGGAGGCACAAATCGGTAGTTCTGAGCAAGTGCTCTACAATTAAGCCTCGCGCGTTATTAGCATTACTACCGCATGTTGTGTGTTTTGCATTGAAATCGCCCAACAATGGGAAAGGGCGCGGCAACTGCGCCACTAGTCCAGTGATATCAGTAATGTGGATTTCATGGATCGGGGAAATATACAAATAGCAGATTGTGGTGGCCGTGCTTCGTAACTTAATTTGCACGGCCATTGCCTGTAAGGGTGTGTTAAGTGGCACCCTCAGGCACAGAGACTCTGTTTCGGCGAGGATAGAGAGTCCCGTTTTAGGAACGCGATCCTGGGTAGGGGAAAAATATTCAGCAGTGTAGTTCCGGGGCAAAGGAGGCTCGGTGTAACCAAGCATGGTCTCTTGTAAGCATACACATATAGGTTGGCGCAGCTCTATTAGGCGGTTCAGGTTAACTTCGTTGGTTTCATAACCTCTCATATTCCATTGTAATATTGTACTAATTTGCTATGTTCCCTGTTCGAGCCTCTTCCTGCCGTGTTATGGTAGGAGTAGAGGCTGTCGTGTGCGGTAATCACTGTCTGTATTGGGACGATCAAGAGCGGCTGTAGGTGGTGCGCCGCAGACAACATTTATTATTATACTTTGTGTCACCTCTGTAGCCGCAACAACGGAGATGATCGAGCGGTGTTCAAATACCACATAATTTGGTTGCGTTGGCTACGTGCGCTACTACAAGCGAGGAAACAAGGTGCAAAGCACGAAAGTAAGAAAAGGAGAAGACAGAAGGAAGGTATAGGAGTTGGTGGAATAGTTTCGCCACCTCGATCAAAAAGCCTCCATAACTGGACACAACTAACCTCGCCAGCAGGAACTGCGGCCAGTTGCAACAACTCCTCCGGAAAAGGCACTCGGAACAGCCCGCCGCAGACAACAATGCGTCACAACAACCCAAACCAGGAGCGGTGTGCTCAAACGCCTTGTAAAGTTACAAGCATCGTAAGTGTACAGTTGCAGGCACGAGTGCGATCATGTAACTGCTGTGGTTTTACATTGTTACTCTTTGACTCAAAGAGTGAGTCTCGGTTTATTATTTAGGTATACATTTCTTACAGGTTCAAACCACTTCGATCATAACTTCGTGAAAATTACTATTAGCAAGTGGCAATATCTCAACCGTGATGCCGGTACATACTTCTTCAGGGAGCTGTACAGTTTACGCTTCAGTAACTTACAAGGCGTTTGTGCATCTGGCCCCAGATATGCACGCAAACCGCTTTTTTTTATTTCATTAAAAACTGATAGAACTTCATTGGTTACCTCATAATAATTAAAATACATTTTTTATTGAAGAGACCAATGATTGCATAATGGCGGACAGAAAGAACGTTTTAACTCAGTAACTTTATTGTTTATACAACACTAGCCATCAATACAAAGCGTTGCTACAGTACAAACAAATCAAAACATCTAATTCGCTAGTAAAATTGAACCGGAAAGAAAAAGATTCCTGACTAGCACATAAAATAATATCTATCGATGAAGAAATACCTCTACAAACTGGTCCGAAACCATAGCAAAATAAAATTATACTGCACCGACAGGCCACTAAACGCAGCACAGGTTTGTTTTATGATAAAACTTTAAGAGAACTTTTTTTTTTGTTGAAGAAACGAACTGCGACCAGACGCACGCACGACCTCTATAAACACGTTCTTGCCATGAGCTTGGTGAAAGTTTGTTTTTAGTGAGTGGCTAGAGCAAGGCACTGCAACACTATGCTCGCCTCTCCCCGCACCATTATTCCAAAATATTGCTCCATATTCAAGTAATTAACAGATCCCAACAACTTCAAAATATAAAAATTTCCCCAGTCCACACCTAAGAACCGGTCACGACGTGGAACAGACCATACATTGAGCCAGCTTCGAAAAGGGCAAAAAATATGTGATCTGTACCAGAGAAATCGAACGCCTTCTAATGAGTGGTATTTGTGTTCAAAAACATAAATTAGTACTTTTGGGGCTGCTACACGCGTCAAAAATACTTGTATCCAAACAATGGATAAATCAACTTTCGTACTGAAGTGAAGAGCACACAGTGGCTGACTTTTAGAAAGCAAGAGTAAGAAGTAGTAGTAGTATTATCATAGTTTAAGCCTCCATACACACAGAGTACACTGTGATCCAGAGAGAGGAAAGAAGAAGGGACATAAAGAATGCAAAGAGAAACGTGGAACCCATGAATGAGTCAATGCGCATGGGAACAGCAAGTCGAGAAAGAAGAGGAAGAACAGAACAAAACATCATCAGTAAGAGTATGAAGGTAGCAAAGTATGCACGAAAGACAGACGTCCCACAGGCCTAGCTAATGGCTAAGGTAACCTATACAGTCAATCCCCTGGGGTGGCTGCTCCCCATAACATAGGATGGGTGACTCTAACCCTATGGCCTACGGCCCACCCTATGCCCCCTGAGAGGAAGCAAGGATAAGGCAAGATGACGCCCTCCATGATGAATAAGCCCTGACAACAGTTCCTGGCAAGGATGGACTATGGCAGACGACAAAGTCTGGCCGCTACAACAATGCGCGGTCTGCCGACACCAGAGGCAGCTGGTCGGGGCGCGTCACCCAGCCAATTCAAGCGAGAACTGACCCAGACCAAATGCTGCCGCAGCCAGCATCACCAATTAGCCAATGTGAATCGCTTGATTTGCTGGTTTCTACATTATGCAAATAAATAAAAAACGAATATTCTTTCCAACTATGAAACTCATTGACACGATTCTGAAGACATACAAATTGCTCTTAAACATTTGTAGATGTAGAACACAACCTGCCGTGACTTACGTCACTTGTGCTTCCATTAAAAAGTTCATTTCTGTGCTTGGCCAGTGAAAAGACGAACAGCAAAACAATGAAAACACTCCAGGTAATGAGATACGCAATATAAAGGACGCACTAATACCTCATGGTGTTTTAGTTCTTACTTGGTATAACTATGAGCTGCAAGAGTAACTTGCCGGACCAAGGGTTAGTGTACTGAGGCAGTAGTCACTAAAACCAGCGTGCTTTGCACTGAACAGATAAGGAGCGGCCGCCCTGGTGTACTCATAGGCACGGCTGCTGCTGTTGGTGTTTCCATCGGGGCACACGAGGGCGGTCAGATATTGGGACGAGAGGGATAATACTTTTGCTAGTGCGTAAAACAGAGAGACGACAGAGTAACTTATATTTCAGTTTTACCACAGTAGCCGCAACTCAGGCGATTCAACAGTGAACTCCATTTATATTATTATGTCATAGACAGACGACAGAAAATGGTGCATCCGAGCAATCTGGTCAGAATTGATGCATATAAAAAAGATAACGACAGTAATGCCCTCACTTAGGTAGGAGGTAAAGAGAGACAATTCAACAGCAAGAAATAGTGGGCAATGAACTGTACTCAATATTGATATTTCTGGGCATCAAAAAGCACACATGAAACAGATGCTGCTGGGCAAATATCCTGAAAAATAGCGTATGACGGACAACGTAAATAGACCGAGTGACTTGGCTCAGGTACAGCAGCAGCAGCAGTGTAAGTAGAGCCGTCTCACGTAAGCTTTCCTGCGTAGAGCGGTCACTACGATCCAGAGCAAGGGAAGGAAGGGACACGTAGCATGTCATGGAAATCCTGGGTTCCGTGCATGGGCAGCACAAAGCTCGGAAAAAGCGGAGCAGCAAAAATGCATCATCAGCAGGAGCACAACAGCGACATATTATGATGGTATTCGTAGTTCTACAGTAAAAAGAAATGAGCACAATGGGGCAAAGTCAGCACAGAACGAATGACGAGGAAAATCTGTTGACCAACCGCAGCCGCAGCCCTGATAGTCCATGAGTCGCCCGCCTGCTGCGCCTCCGGCAGCTGCCCCGCAGCTCACTACGCTGCTGCCCAAACTTTGGTGCCGAGGTTGGCTTGCATAAATAAATGTCCACCTCAAGTATACTGATCGTTATTGTTATAAATGAGGGGAGTATAAGCAATCCTAGTCAGAACATCGGTGTTTCAAAAGTAGAGGACCTGTAGTAGGTATGTTAAGAAAAATGGAGACCCATACACGGAGGACCACCAGGGCTACTGAACGTGTGATGTGAACCAGGAGTTAAGCAAGAAGCGGAGACGCAGACCAATGATCGACCGTTGTAGGAGGAAAGAACGATATAGCGCGAAAGAAAGATGTTCCGAAGGTCTAACTAAGGTTAAGAGTAACTGTTGGAGGATCCCATTGGCGGCGCTGCTCCTCATAAGAACAAACGGGCAAATCCGACCCTTAACGGAGGGAAATCAATTTATTTCGGAACTTCTACCGTATAATATTGCTACAGCTACATTATTGTAAGCTGCAACGCATCTACATTTGCAGTACCTGCAGGTATGCAGTTAAAACAACAGTTTTTTGGGTAGCAGCGATGTCTTAGTAAAATACTTGGATACCCAAAAAGCCATGCAATGATCACACTTTCTCCAGTTCGTGCGTGGTAAAACTACTCGCTTTATAAAACCAGTAAATCTGTCGAGAGTTTTTAGACACACAGCACAAAAAAAATATCATCCATAACCAGAACTGCTTCAGATGGAAGAGCTAAAATTAATCGTAAATAAAGGAAAAACTTACGAATTATCTTAACCCTGCAGAGAAAATTAAAATTTACCGTAAATCTGCAGTAAAAAGTAGTAAAATATTGTAAATTTGCAGCAAAAAAAAAAAAAAAAAACACCTTAACTCTACAGTGAAAAAAAAAATTGAGAAAAATCCGTAACACGGCACTGAAAAATTAGGAAAACATATCAACTCTGCAAAAAGATACCACCATATTCCAGCAAAAACCTGAAATGAGGGGAAAGTTTTATATACTCCACGTTTGTCTTTCCCCAATAGGATCTCCACGAGCCGACCGACAGATATTTCTCTGACATGCGGTAAACCAAAAAGAGTGGCGTGATCTTTCTGTTGCATCTGTTTGGTGCAGCAAGTGAGTGAATTTCGCTCGAAGCAAAAACCTTGTCTTTCACGGCGTAGCAATCACATAGCCAATGTTCCACATAGTGCTAGTCCTATGGGAGAGGCGATAGGCATCATGTAAACACCCACTGAATGTGATATTCCCACTGGACAAGCAACAGTCATTCATGATTCAGCTCATTTAACGAACTAACACGAATACAGACGACAGGCAGTTGTTTGGTGTGCTCAGGTAATTCGTATCCAATTGAAGCAGTATCTAGAAAATAGTTTCGGTGAGGAGCTGAGAGTTAAGTACAGCTATATGTGGAAAGAGACGCGTTACTGCAGCATCTGCTACACAATTAACAGACCTATACAGAGTGTCCTATATACAGTTGAGCTACCACACCTACGTAACACAGTCATGAGATTCTACGTAATCAGCCGCTACTTCCCTACCTATTCAGCAACACAACACAGCACACCCGCTAAGTTCAATACAAGTTACATGCCAAAACACGCACTCACCCCCAATCGTTAGTACAACACACAGCAGCAGAGTGAGCAGCAAAATGCAACACATCGCTCGTTCTCCTTCTCCAATTGCGAATAATTGTTAAGACAATAGTAAATAACAGAGTAATGCTAAACTTCATAGGAATATACGACACAGGGAAACTATCAAACAATTAAAGAAAGCAACAAGCGCCGCCCGTAATATGGAGGCGAAGAATGTGTGTTGAGAGGCAATATATGATGCAGTGGCAGGACCGCACAAACTTACACGAAGATAAACAGCACTAGGTATTAATCAGGCACGTGCTGACAAGGGTAGGCTGAATAAAATGTAATAGTACATAGTTATATATTTCTTTTATGAAATAATAAGTATACAATCTATCATAATTTTGATGGCATAACTGTAAAACTGTTTAATTTCAATATTAACAATTTTTTCACGTACAGCCATGATAATGCCTGCCCTGCGCGCCTTTTCACGGCAGATGTCTGGGTATAAAATAGGCAAGCTAAGCGTTCCCAGACCCCACACGGGTGATTCAAGGGAGCAAAGGTAAGTGACATGTTGGACCTCAAGAAGAAAATGGGATGCCCCCCCCAAAAAAAAAAAAAAGAGGACCGTCGCGTATGAAAACAACACGCCAGGAAACAAAAGGAACAATAGAATCAACATAATCAGCAGAAAGAGATAAAAAGTGCCAGGAAAAAATGTCCTCTCGACAAACAGAACATAAAGCGTTTTCCAAAGATAATTAAATGGCTATTGCATCGTGGCAAGCACCAGAAATACTAGTACATCAATAACTAGCATTTTAGATATTTAGTCTATTACGAACGGGACGCTTTAATTTTAAATCTTGATCCATCACAAACCGCGAAGTAGTTCTAGCTACATACTGACGATCACGCCCATCAACACAACGACTGCTCAAGCACCGCATTAGCACTTCCAATACAAATAGCTGTGCCGTATCATTCGCATCATCACGGGCTATCAGTTCCATCATTAGCAAAAGATTCACAAATACTTGAGAACTCTGCACAGGGAGCCCTCTGCTGCTTACCTCGGCACCATCACCCACCAACGTTACCGCACATTGGTCATTATTCTAGATGGTATTAGTAGTGCTGCCTTACGAGAAAAAGGTTTACTTTGTGCGTAATGAGCAGACCAATCAACGCCCCGGATCTGCACACTGTAGCGCAGCAGGACCGCAACCTCTGCCAAGGGATGACCAAACAAACTTAGGTGTTAACTGGAATAGCTACGGGAAATTGGTCGTCGGTAAACGAAAAATATCAGCAATCGATTTTGTTTTATTATGCGATAGCAAAATGGATTTGGAAACGGGAAATTAGAGTAGTTTTGACGATACTTTGAAAAATTTTGTATTAAGAAAAATAAAAAGCCTTAATCCGGATCATGAACTCAATTTTATCTAACATTCTCGGTACAAACCGCAACGTTCTTCGAAAATTATACTTCAGCTGATCAATTGCAGTGTAAGGAAGGCCCACAAACATGGGGTTCTGCTAACAGGCTGGAGCTCTTGACAAGTATGTATTTATCTGAAGACTAAATCACTCCATTAGCAAGGCTAATGGTCACCGTAGGGAAAAGTTACTAGAAGGGCACTAACGAAGAACAAGCAATGAAAACTCCCTAGTGAGTTTGTGAGGGCGTAAAGCATCGAAAATATAGTTCTGTGTAGCTTGCCTACATAAATACATCGCTTGAAAAGAACCTGCATTTGATCCTTTCAAGTGTCTCGCAACACGCATTGAGCACTGAAGAGCTCAAGAGTTTATAACGACACGAACAATGCCCCACACGAACATCCTTTGGAATCGTACGACAGAGAGCGTCGGTATGGGCCGCAGTGAGCAGGATACTTTCTGCAGCACTGAGCGGGCCGACGGTGGGGCACCGCCTGCATCTCCTTATAGGCACCCACCCGCTGGTGGCTGTGCCTGCTGGGCATTTGTGGACTGCAGCCGAAACGGCGACACGGGGGGTTTAATCGAGGGGCTTGTCACAGTCAAACCAAGTCTACTCGACTGGACTTGTCCGGAACTGGAAACAGGCACTTCTGCTTCGTCACGTTGAATCGTGTTGTAGGTGTTACCAGCAATACGATTATGTTGAACCGAATAAAAACGCCACTTTGCGCAGTGAGTACAGGTTAGGCTCTTGGAAGTCTCAGACGTAATCGATCAAGGGTAAACACCTGAAATTGAACCAAAAAGTCAAAACCAACGGCGCTATCCGAAACTCCGGACACATGAAGCCTCTTCGGCTCCTTTTCGCTCGCCAATCGAACACGCCCACGGTATGATATGTAGGAGTAAAAATGCACTGCTGAAAACAGCATCAAAACACACACACACAAACGTGATGCAACAGTTGAGTATACGAGAGCTCCGTGTGGTGCGTGGCTCGGTGCACACATAATATTTGCTGCTGCAGTAGTGGCTCCTAACGATAGGTTACCGCACAATCCCTTACAGCGATCTTTAGAGCACTAATATTCATAAACTTCAAATTGGCTACAACATTAAAATAAAGGCCAACCCAACTGCACCGCACAACACAACTGGGAAATTCATACACACTGGTTCGTCCTGCAGACAGATGCCCGCTAGGCCCCAGAAGATTGCACGACTGCAGTCGACCACGCAGTGTCGCAGCCTTGGTATCAGAGAAGGAACACTGATGGGACCGACAACTGCAACTCTTCACGGTCCACGTTTTCTGGTTTGGTCAGTGTCCTTGCAGAGGAAAATGAATACCAGAAACGCTGACACGGCACTCCAATTGTTGCGAGAATTCACGTGCCTAGCAGCGAGGCGAGCGGGCAACCATCAGTAAATAAAGGCAGCACTAGAGCATCTCACCACTGGGAGTACCTTTAGTACTGTCAGCAGACATCCTCTAGAAACACAAACATCGCAGCACGGGACTGTGCCGTAATCCTTCTCTCTCGTCACCACAAGCCGCCACAGAGCTACATGCTGGTGGAGTATCCGCCAAGCAAGGTTTTCCTTCAAAATGTAAACAGCTACGCTTAGTAATATGCGCCAGAGCTAACTGTGGCACGATAAAATAACATAAAAGCTAAATGAGAATAAAGATAACTTAAACAATGCATTGAGTAGAATTGAAAGCGTGATATATAGTATATAGCAAGATATAAAACTAATGAACAGATGAGACGACCGATACACAAGGTAATGAGATGGCAAGAGACACAACACAGCGGCTGTGGTAGCCACAAGCAACAGAAAAGAAGACAGCGCCTGAGGAACAGCTGCTCGCCTTTTGGATTCCCAAGCACGAGACAACGAAGAGAGCAAGCAGCTTACGCGAAGCCTAACTTCAGCGGTGCTTTAACTTACACGAGTTTACTTGGTACCAGAACTGAACTCCTAATCTCATGTGTTAGTACAACATATTTCCCAATGAGATAGGTAGTTTCAGCCTCCCTGCATCAGTACGGTACTAAGCGGTTCTCAGAGAGGAAAAGAAAGGGATGCATGGTACCTATGTCAGGACAAAGTGGAGCACATAAATTAGATAATTGAATAGTTTAAGCCTCCGTCTCCACAACTAAGGTGATCCAACGGAGGAGAAATAAGAGACATATAACATGTCGATAGAAACGAGGAACCCATGCACGAAGGTATTCCCACACAGGATTAACGCGCATGAGAACAGCAAGTCGGGAAAGAAGTGGAGAACAGAGGATAATAAATCAGTAGGAGCATGAAAGCAGAAGGAGCTTCAGTTGCCAAGGGCACCCCCTGCCCAGTACCACAGGCCACCATGTTTCGTTATGATCGCATGTGGGACGGGTCAATGGCTTCACCGTTCCGATGCAGGACTGGGTCTTTTCTATCTCAGAGGCAACTAGTTCTTTTCAGACTCCTGCATGTTTTTTCTTACCATTTACTTAAACATTTATCATTTCATTTAATTACGTGCAGACACGGCATTTTTAGGCACTTTTTCCGTACGGAGCTTCTAACGTGTCTTAAATCATAATAATGGAGATCTGAAGCTCGAATTTGGGATCACACAGCAGAAACTTTGACTTAGCAAGTTGGTACGCATGTAAGTCAAGGCAGAGCTGAAGAGCTAAGAGCTCTACCTATACTCTGCACAATTGCACTTGTCAACACCATAGGCATCTGTTCCTCTACTGCACCATGACGAAAATACACTACTAGTAGAAAACAAATGTTATTGTCGCGTAGTAGCTGCTAGAAAAGATAACAAAATAGCAGGCATGTAAAATACCGGTACGAGACCAAAACTAGAAGGTTATACAGTACAACTACGGGGATACGGGACTTTGGGTGTCTCTGAGACACACGTCTCAATCGATGTAATCTATTCCAGGAAGCCTAACAATTCTGGAATTTAATCTTTGGTATATAGCTAGTATTCATTTTGGGATCGGAGTTTAGGCGTTCATCATCCATAGATTATGCATGAGACAGGTATTAACAGGGGCAATTTCAAAACGAAGCTAACTGGATAAGATTATCTCAATTGAACCGAGCGCATCAGAGACAGCTGAAATATTTACGTGACCACAAACAATGCAGCCAAGCGCACGGTTAGCTATAAGAGCAGTTGCATCACAGACACTTGAGTAATACAGCACTGAGTGTAGGTCAGCACTGGTAACCTTAGAGTACGTCAGTTCTCCGTAGTAGCTCCTACATCAACGCAATATCTAGCCTTCAGTGCGGATTTGAACCCTACAAGCCAGAAATAAGTGTATGAGCATATTAGTGCTCACACTCAATTCGTTTGCTTGAGCTCACTGAAGATATGGGACGAGGAAACAAACCGCCGTCTATTGCCAAAGACTTTAGCCAGGCAACAGCGAAGCAACTTCAGGCGTCATTAATCGAGGCAGTTCCATCAAGATAAGCTACTCTCATTAGCATCAACTGGTTCAGAACTTCAGCCGTAAGCGTTGGTAGGTCGAGAGTCTCGATAGCAATTGGTCTGACTATTCGGTGCAACCAACGCTTCCGAAAGCGGTTCCGGACCCGCAAAAGCTAATGACACCGCTAACATCAATGGAACGAACTACCTTTAACATAGACAATATTACTATTTTCAGTTTATGATACCCCAAGAAAGCTTGTGAACGAAATATTGTGACGTGACGGACTTCAATTAATGTAGCAAACGAATGTCACTGCGAGGGATAAAATAACGACGCGCCATGTAAGCTGATTATGCTTACATTATACATAAATTTAATAAAAAATATAGAGACTGTAGGGAATTCTCAGTAAATCAGGGGCAGGCCCTCACTGGCCACAGCGTTAGAGCATTAGGCACCAAATAGGATGGGGTACGAGACTTAACAGCTTCATACTGTGCGTTACCTAAACGAGTTAGCAATAAAATCAACAGGTGCGATGCTTAGATACAAAATAAAATTAATAAAACTAGAAAATGCATCAAGTCAGCACTCTGTCACAGCCCAGGAGCATACGGGAGGAGATTATTATACGATAATGCTTCGAGTGACGTTATAGAAATTACCTACGCACATAGGTGGCTACAGCGGATATTGACAACTGATGAGCTTCAATCAGAAATTTCTTCGTCTGATATGATCTCAAAATCGCCAGTGTTGCGATTGTCTTCTGATTCAGTGGCCTCCTCCACCATGTAGTTGGGCACATGACTGGCCGGTCTCTTGGGGCGCCGCCTCACACGTCTCTCGGGCCCACGGCGGGAGTCGGTCTCGGAGAAATCGTCGCTGATGTCGCCGCGGCCGTGCGGCTGACTGCGAGATGCGTTCGCCGCCGCAGCCTGGTTCATGTTGTTCATGACGGAGGTGAGCACCGTCTGGCTGAGAGACGACAGCAGGGCCCCCGCGCTCTCGCCCCCCGCCTGGGAGTACTGCAGCAGCGAGCTCGCCAGGTTCTGCATGGCGGCAGATGACGACAGCACGTCGGGCCGTTCGTATGTCAGGGACTCGGGAGGCGGAGGATCGGACAAGGCCAGACTGTCACTGCCGCTGTAATATGAGCCGGGAGGATATGACGCGTTCATGGGCATGCTCCGATCTCTCCGCATGGAGTCGAAGACGAGGCCTTGCATGAACTCCTGCTCCTCCTCATCGCTGGAGTCCGACACCCCGGGGATCTGGGACTGGGTGGGGATGTGAGGAGTGAGGGAATTGTAGGGCGAGTCCTGCGTCAGGTGTGAAGCAGCGACGGGGCGCATGCGAGTATCTCCTGCAGCAGAGAGCCAAATGTAAATTATAAGCAACAGATAACACTTGAGACTTCTAGTTACACTTCACACACTACACAGGGGTTATTCAAATTAATTAGGCCAACTGTTGACCTTCCACCGCAGAAAAGGGCTGTCTTACATTTTCCATATGGTTATTTCTACAAAAAAAATTAGTTTTACGTGACAATAAAGGGTTGAATTCAGCACCATCTGTATAATTGGAGCTCTCTACCTCTCCATTTCCAGCATTCGGTTAGCATTGATCTAATTTGGAATATTCCCACACATAAACCGTAAACATTGGGTGCTCAGAATATATATCTTAAAATACATAAAATAACAGCCGGAAATCCAATTATTTTACAAAACCACGGGCCTAGAACAGACTTCTCACAAATTCACAATTAAACTGCACATAAAGTATCAGTTATACCTACAACAAACACCGGTATGCATAACTATGCGCATACTTCAAGAGACCGAAGGTTAAGTCAATAAGTCGGCCGCTCTTAAAGTAACGAAGGCTCTGGTTCTACAGAACTGTGCAAATGAAAACATGATGACCGTACAACGGCAAATTTAAGTAGGTAGACAATTCAATGCCAGTCAGCACGGAAGCTAATAGCTACGGCAACTACAGCCAGGAGTGGAAGAACAAGTCTAAAGTCAACTCCACCCAGAAAGACCTGGCGTTAAATGGAAAAGTAATATCAGCAAAGAGCATCTCTGGTAAGTTGAAATATAATGGGAATTAAGTAGCTATTGCTTGATAAGGAAAAACTGTAGGAAGACTTAATTTCATCATAGCAGCTACAGAGGGTTGCGGAGTCGCGGGGTTCAAGGTCCGACTCCGACTCCTGGACCTCCAGAATTTCCGACTCATGGCCCTCAAGATTTTCTGACTTCGACTCCTTGATCCAACAAGTAGATATTTGATGTAAACAATAAACATGTCCAAATAGTGTTTGCTGGTATACACATATATTAAGTTAAAGATTAGATTAGATAGGCGGCAGTAGACGAACCAAAAGGCCCATTCCCAAAAAGACACTGGGACTTACACCCCAGCCCTCCAAGAGCTATTGCCATTATGTTAGTAGGATGTAGAGGAATGGAGAAATGAGAGGAGAAAAATGGAAGACGAAAGAGAAAAAAGAAGGGAGAAATAAAAAAAAGAAGGGGAGAAAAATCTACGCCAAAGCGATGGTCATGAATGTCCACAAGCATGATCGATGGCCGCTGATATGCGGAGCTTCAATATATAGATGGAGCGGAAGTGAGAAGTCAGCTTAAAATGGCCTGGAAAGCTTTGGCCGTTAAGTGCTTGCGACTCGTAGAGAAGGAGTTCTTAGCTGCGGAGGATGTCTCTCCCAATGTTTGTCAAGACGATTCTAAACGAGTTGACCGACTCCGCACCAACAGCGTCGGAAGGGAGTCTATTCCAATTGCTGACTATGAAATAGGGAAAGAACTGCTGACTTAAGGTTGTTCTTCGAGCTTTATGCTTCAGTTTTTGACCGTTGTTTCGCAAGCGATCATTGCTGTCTCTTTCAAGGAGTCCCGTTATAGGTACGTCGTTGAAGCCATTCAAGTACTTGAATGTTTCTATTAGATGCTCCCTGAGTCTTCTTTGCTCAAGAGAGATCAGACCCAGTTCTTTCAGGCGACGTTCATACGACTTGTTTCTCAGCTGAGGTATCAGTTTCGTTGCTCTGCGTTGGACTCTTTCCATGTTATCGATATCTTAACAGAGATGTGGCGACCAGAATTGAACAGCAAATTCTAAGTGTGGCCTCACTAAGGCCTTGCACAAGGGAACAATGATGTCCTTGGACTTGTATTCCTAGTTTGTGGTGATGAATCCGAGTACTCTGCTTGCCATTTTCACACTCTTGTCAACTTACTGACTGTGTTGTAATTTGTTTGTAATAGTGATTCCTAAGTCACGGTGTTGAGTGACAGTAGCCAATTTCGTCCCATTCATTTTCAATGGGGTGGAAGAGTTCACCAGCCCTACATGCATTACTGAGCATTTGTCAACATTAAAGTTCATCTGCCACGTTGCACTCCATTGCATGAGGTGGTCAAGGTCTTGTTGGAGCTCGGCTCTTTTCGTTGTAGGATGACATAGTTTTGTATCATCCGTAAATTTACTGATTTTACTATGGATGTTAAGATCGAGATCATTGATGTAAATTGAGAACAGAAGTGGGCCAAGCACGCTACCTTGTGGAACCCATGATGAAACCTGTGTCCAGTTGCTCGATTCTCCTTCAAGCTTCACTCGTTGCTGTCGACCCGTAACCCATGCCTTGATCCATCGTAAATAGTCACCCTGGATACCATGGGCTTCCAATTTTTTCATTAGCCGGTGATGGGGGACTTTATCTAAAGTCTTTTGGAAGTCTAGATACACAAGGTCCACACCCTTTTCTTCATCTTTAATATCTGTAACTTTTGAGAAAAAGTCCAGTAGGTTTGTTAAGCAGCTTCTTCCATTTCGGAAGCCATGTTGATTGTCGGATATGAACTGCTGCATCCTCAGGTGATCAATCACACGCTTTTTCAAAAGGCGTTTGATGATTTTGCTCACGACCAAAGTAAGACTGATTGGTCGATAGTTGCTGGGACTCTTCTTATCCCCCTTCTTATGTATCGGTATTACATTAGCTAGTTTCCAATCCCGTGGAACTTCTCCTGTTCTTAGAGAGCGATTAAATATTTCGAGCAGTGGTTTCACGATGACTGGAGCCATTCAACGTAGTACAAGGGGAGAAAGATTATCTAGGCCGGATATATGCACACATTTAGGTGGGCGAATTCTTGAAGGATCTCGATTTTTGTGAAAACACAGGTGTTAATTAGAGCAACTTGCATCGGTGCTGGTTCAGGAATATTCGTAACATTTTCAAGAGTAAATATGTACAGAGGTGAAATAGTCGTTCAGAATTGTGGCTTTTTCTCTTAGGTTATTGGTGATTTCACCGTCAGGTCAGATGCTAGGACATATGTTGCTCATACAATTTTTTTATTTAGGCCTTAGCTTTTGAGATACTGGGGAATATATAAATATATGTGTATTTTTTTAATTTCAAAGGAAAAGAACTCAATGAGTTTTCATGCTACAATAAAAACGACAGTTTTGGAATCCTTGAAACATTCTTAACAAAACTACAGAGCTGGTGTCTCTATTTTCTATTCTGTTCAATCGCTAACTAAAATATAACTAGCTACCTAGAAAAAAAATTTGGTTATGAGCTTTATTAAAAAAAATAGGAGGGCAGAAATGGGAAATTCTGCTCTATAGTTTTGATCAGAATGTTTCAAGGATGCCAAGACCGTCACTGTTTTAGTTTTAGCATGAAAACTCATTGAGTTCTATTCCTTTGAAACTTATAAAAAATGCATAGGTATATATTTATATATATTTCTTATTATCTCAAAAACTAAGGCCTAAATAAAAAAAAATAAAAATTGTATGAGCAACATATGTTTTGTTTTTTTTAAATACATATAGTACTACTATGCAAATTTCAGAACAATCTGTCCTAAATCGAACACTTTGCCCCCCCCCAATAATAATGTAGCAGGTGCAAAAGTTCTACCTAACATTTTTTCAATGTCATCATATGGAATAGGAAAATGCATGATAGCTATAGCTAGCTCTCAAAGAAAAATGTAGCTATAAAAAAGCCCCATTTACATTTTTTTAGGACTGATAATTTTTTATAAATGGAATGTCGAAGTCGGACTAAAAATGCCGACTCCGACTCCAGGAGCAAGTGAGATTCCACTCCGATTACCCCTCAAATCCTCCAACAACCCCTCAAATCCTTCAACTCCGCAACCCTCTACCTACAACGGCGGTGAAACTTTGGGGATCTGCCCAACTGAACTGCTCCAAATGATCAATTTACATGAATCTCAATCACTACTGCGACATCATGACAAGAAATTTCACTGCAGCCCTTGGCAGCTAACCGTCAATAACCAGCAAATTAAGTGCCCATGGCGCTTGCCAGTGAAACAAAAACAACATGAATGAGCAACAACGTTGGCAGAACTACTACCTTCCGGATGACGTGGGGCGTGTCCCAGTGCAGCGGCGTGCCGCTCCGCCAGAGCAGCCACAACCTCAGGCGGGTCTGCAGACGTCAGCGGCACCGACAGCGCCGCCTCCGCCTCCTCATTGCCGAGTTCGGGCAGAAATTCTGACAGCTCGTCGGGGCTGCTCTCTCGGCTCCCTGAGGGCCGCAACACAAGCATCCGACAATAGCTATAGCTACGGTGACACTTTGTCTATGGAGCTAAAGCTTTACAAAATAGCTACTTCTTTAATAAGCACTGTTCAAAACTTCAAATGACGAGTCAGGAAAAGGCAATGTACTTCTGTTGCACCCAGTGAATGTTGGGATTAATATTGCGCTAGCGAGTGTCATGCAGGAAAAGTGAAACTTTGAAACATATCTTGCTTATCAAGCGAGAAATCAATGCAGCACGGTAATCCTAACAGTTCCGAGCTGACACTTCAGAGCAGGACAGCTTGGTACAGAACACTGGTCATGAGCAGTTCAGATTAGGAACAGTGACAAAAAATTGAGATTAATTCACTTCGGTTAGATCATGGTAATGTAGGATAAATTATCTTAGGTCGTGTGAAGATCAGTAATTTAAGTTAACTTAGATCAAATGTAGCCAACCGAACCAAATTCAATCTAAACTAACCAAGCCTCAATTCTACCTATCGCAACCCACCCTCACATAACCTCGCTCACTGTAAACTAAGTACATCAATCCAGGGTTTTTTCACCATTCCTTCCTAAAGTGCTCTTACGAGTGTCTTTTCTTAGCACTGAACAGTAGTGTGCTGACCAACCGTTGCAAGGAATCGTCACGCACCCAATGGTCAGTGCAAGAATACCCTACGATGCTTGCTAGGTACCTAGCTATCACAAAATACCAAGGATATATATATATACAAAATAATCATATGACATAGGCAATCAATGAATACTTTGCTGATTAGCTACATAACTATGCCTGTTGACAAGCCCTTTTCATGCCCTTTTCACACCTATAATAAGCTCGATAAGATGTCAGGCTTAGACCGGGTTCGTTCAGCCTTTGTCAATCTGTCCGATGCTTCACAATCGTATTCACGTAAATATTGATACAAATACTGTATTTATTGATTCGAGAATCCATCTTGAGAAACGTTTCAAGGTCATAGTGTGATGAACCTGTCGTGTGAGTCTATTTAGGGATAATTTTTCAGGTCGCTCGCGAAGTGGCACTGGGAGAAGGCTGCAGCCATTCCGGACCTTAGGCTTAGCCAGGTGGTCCAGAGGCCAGCCTGTCGGCAGCTGCTGTACACAGCTTGGGGCGTCAGCTGACCAGTAGCTCCACGGCCACGCAACATATGGTCACGACAGCAAGGAGAGAAGCATTCATGGCGTCATGTCCGATAAAAGAGGAAAAGGACATATTCCGAAACCACTGACTAATCACAAGCATATTTTCACATCCCTCCGTCTCAAGTCAATAATATTTGTAAGGATTCGTACATGAACACGCAAGTGAAGCAATAGATAGCTTGATAGAGGCAGTACAAGCCTTAGGCTAAGTCCTACAAGGTGTCAAGTGAACAAAGGTTGGGAAAAGCCTAAAATACAACAGGCTGTCCGTGGGACGTTCAAAAAGTTATAATAATAATAATAATAATTTTATTGGAAAAAGGAATAGGTACATTTATTCACAATGCAATCTAAAAGAGTTCACAGAAATGGCAGGACAAGGTATATAATAACTGAACGTTTTCCCTTATTCCAAGCCCATAATATAGTAAAACTAT
>LQNS02278125.1:43255365-43268551 GCA_001587735.2 Parhyale hawaiensis | reverse complement strand
AAAATGAAGAAGCCAGCGGGGGTTTTCCTGAAGGGCTAACTTACTGCCGTCATTTATCGCACACGTGCACCAGTCATTAATAACCCAATATGCCGTCATTTACAATGACGGCTCGGGACACTAGTAATGATTATAAGGAATCGGTAACTAGTTAAAGTAACATTATTCAGTTAAAATTTCAACTATATTGATGCAGTATTTTTAAACTTATTACAAAATTCCAAAATGTGTTATCATGATTGCCACCACTTTACTACACCAAACAGGCCAAGAGACTCTACTATAGGCATTCATTTTTTTAACAAAACTAATAAAGAAATTCTAACTAAAAACTTTGCGTTCTATTCATTCAAATCTGTATAAAAGATGAGTTGCTATCTAAGTACTCAGATACATCGTGAAACTTAAATCTGCACATTCATTAATTGAGAGTCTTTTCAAGCGAATAAGCTTGTCAACAGTTTAGTGTTGTTGGAACCTTCATGCTCTAAACTTAAAATTTTATTAACACTGCACTATTCATAGGTTATTTAAAGATATATTTACACAAGAAGAAACTTTTGAGGTTACCTTCATCAACCTGATATTAATTTCTGAAGGATTTTTGTGGAAACAACATTTAAGACTGACTCTTAAGCAGACATTCACTCTCCATGGATACTGACGTTTGCGATAGCAACTCTGTAGCTCCATTCAATCTCGCCGACTGGAGAGTTTATGGGCTACAAGGATTGCAGTTGTCAGCAGCAATGACAAATTTCCTACGCGTCTACAAAAGAAAATTGTCGCAAGTTTGCCAGTAAAACCCATCTCATTTCCATCGCGATGAGCNTTACAGTAGCTTATTACATTTACAGTAGTAAAGAAAACGAGGCTATCAAGATAAGCGTTCCATCTGGAGCGGACGCGGAAGTGGAACGGTTGTCTCGGTAGCCTCGTTTTTCTTTACTACTTGCGTGTGTCCACTAATCAATGAATCTAAGGTTTTATTTTGGATGCAATGTTTTGCTTTCGTCCAATATGACTTTTTGCATGGAAGAGTCTGCATTTCTTACGTTTCGCAATGAAAATTATAACAATTTCCCTGATTTAACTGTCAAGTTTCCAACAGAAATGACTTTATTAGAAGAATTGTAAATTTTTCTACTGATGCATTTTCTATTATTCTAGTAAATATTCGTAGTATGCATAAGAATTTTGCTATTATGGCAACATTACCTCCGTCACTAAAGATTGAATTTTATATCATTGTGCTTATTGAAACTTAGCTTACACCTGAAATAAATCTCATGTTTCAGCTATCTGACTACAATCAAGTCAATATTTTTCGTCGCCGCCATAGAGGCGGTGTAGCATTATATAATTGAAATTTAATTAATATTGAATAACTTGTCCATCATTAATGATATAGTCGAATCTTTGAGTGTGGTATTGAAAATTAATAATGATAAAATATCTTTAGGGTGTCTGTATAGACCGCCTAATTCAAAAATAAATGATTTTTAATACGTATTTGTTAGAACAGTATCTTCCTGCAACTTCAAATTATAACGAAGTTATTTTTTTGCGGGGATGTGAATTTGAATGAGTATAACCCGCTTGGATTACCGGGATTAGATCATTTTATCCATATTGTCAGTTCATATGGATTCTTTCTTGCTATAACCAAGCCTACGAGGTTTTCTCCTAATAATCCCATAACAAAGTACTCATTGCTTGGCCAAATGCGGTTGAATTTTTGTCCTAGTACCCAGTGCATGTCGGGTGTTATTGACGCATCAATCAGCGATCAATTGGCTCCATTTTTAGTATATGAGAGCGAGTCTGACAATTTTAACTAGATGCTTGCATGATGTTGACAAGCACAATTGCTTCATCAGCAGAATGTCTTTCGCCTCTTTTGCTTGTGTATTCGAACATTCCTCACCTGACATTGCATTGCAACAACTTCATCAACAGATTTATTCCATCTATTACGATTGCTTCGCGTTAGTAAAGATAAAATGTAAACTTAAATTCAAAAAGCCTGAATGGTTCTCTCGTGATCTGAAATATGTTACAGGAAAAAATTCAGATTGCTCAAGATGTTCAAACGTGGATTAATAGCGAAGATATGGTACACATCCTAAATAGACTAATAATACAACTAATACGAAAATGCAACGAATACTATTATAAAAATAAAATCATTGAGTCCAGAAATTCATCTCGTAAATTATGGCAGGTATTGAATGATGTTCTTGATAGAAAAACCAAACGTAAGTCTGTTTCTCTTAGTGTTAATGGTACGGTACTTCCTGACGCACAAAAAGCTAACTTATTCAACGCATACTTCACTTCAGTAGCAAAGTCACTGGTGGAGGCCCTCCCTCCTCAAGAAGGAAATTTTACAATCAATACGAATTATGTTGCTACAGATTGTATTTTTAGGCCTACCTGTCCCAATGAAATCGTTAACATTCTTAAATCTTTCAGTAATAAACGTTGTCATCGAGATGAGATTCAACCTTCATTACTGCTTAAAGTTATACATTCTATTGCTGATCCACTTTGTCATATTTTCAATTTGTGCTTGGAGAACGGCATTTATCCCAATGTATTAAAACATGCTCGTGTAATTCCTATCTTCAAGTCAGGTAGTCCGAATGATGTGCTACTTATAGACCCATATCTACGGTATCTATCTTCAATAAAATTTCAGAGAAAGCCATTCATTCTAGGCTATCAAATTTTCTTTCATCACATAACGCAATTAGTGGTAAACAGTTTGGCTTTCGAAGTAAGTCTAATACAACGCTAGCAATTTTTCATCTTTAACAGATCTTCTAAAATGTTTCCGCAATAAAACATATGACATTAATTCTTAGATCTTCAAAAAGCGTTCGGCACAGTAGATAAAGCAATTTTATAAAAAAAACTTGATCAATATGGCGTCCGGAATGCGTCCACTGAGTAATAGTTACCTGTCTAATAGGGATCGATATGTACTCTGTAACGATGCCAAATCACATATATTACCTATTAATTCCGGTGTTCCCCAAGAAAGCATTTTAGGTCCATTATTATTAACAAATTTTATTAATGACATTACTACCCTTGGTATGAATTGTGTTCTGTATGCGGATGACGCAGTTTTCTACACCAATAATAGTAATTTTTAAGCTGCTATAACAGATATGTAAAGTTTTTTAAATGTGTTGTCTGAATGGTTAACTCAAAATAGATCAACTGCCCATGAAAATAAAACCAAATTAATGCTTTTCTCCCTCTGTCCTCACCAACATTTGCCACCTATCTTCTTTACCAATAACCTACGACCCTCTTTCCCTTATGCTGTCAATATTAGGAGTATGCGGAGAAACTTTTCTTTGCTACAAGCTCTACTTCCAATCACTAATGTAACATTTGATGTCATTGCAGTTACGGATACAGGGCTTAACGTTTATATTGAGCTTTGTTTTAATTTGGATGGCTATCAAAAATTTAGCTTATACTGCAACAATTTTGGAGGTGTGATAGCTATCTATATTAGGAAAAAATAGCGCGTAGAGAAATTAAACGAGCTCTCTCGCGTGAATGACTGTCGTGAAGTTCTGACTATAAGACGTAGATGGAAACAACTAAGACTCGTATTAGCTTGTTTTTCATAGACCGCCTGCGCTACCTATTTCTGTAAACAATAATTTCCTGTTGCAATTTATTCCCAATCCCCCTAAAGAGATTCCGTCAGTACTGGGTGGAGATTTTAATGTTAATTTGCTCAATCCTCTTAAATTACTATCAATCCAGGAATATATATCCAACATGACCGGACATGGCTCCTTTCTTTTAGTAAATCTGCGTACTAAAATTTCGTCTGAAAACAATCATACTGAATATTCTAGACCAAATCTGGACAAATACAGCAGTGAATGCTATCAAACAATATGGAATGGTCATTGTCTAACCGGCAGATCATTTACCTGTATATGTGATATTTTCCATTGAATAACGCCACATTGAGTACAATTTGTATCTCAGTTTTAATAACGGCAATAGTCTTGGTACCTTTGTGAGCCGCATTTCGCAGTTTCCTTGGCCTTCTTCTGTACGGGAGAGCCACCACATGAGCTGAGATTGTTATTAGAGAAACTTTATGAGGAATGTCATCTGACTTTTCCCTTGAAGCGATCCGTTTCCCGCCGTTTTGGCGTGCGATGGATGTCCAGATACACCAAATGCTAATTAAAAAGAAACACAAGTTGTTTGCTATATACGGGAGGAACATAATTTCATAAAGGTTATACACTATTTTTCGCAATATCTTACATGCTACCATCAGATTGTCTAAACGAGTGTATTACCTTGAAGAAATAAACAGTGCTGCTAGCGATCCTAAAAAAAATGAAAAATTATCACTGACCTCCTTTCTCGCAGGCCACACCATACTACGAGTGAGCTGCAAATTGATGGGAAATTGTTAAGTGGTGCTCAACTTGCGAATCATTTCAATGATTAGTTCACTACAGTGGCAAATAACCTTGTGCAATCCTTACCTCGAAATAATGTGCAATATAGTGTTCATAGCAATCGAATAGACAACGAATGAACTTTTATGCCAGTGACAAGTGATGAAATTTTAGCACTCGTAACAGAGATGAAAACCAAGCATTATAACAGAAATGAAATTCAACCCAAACATCTGTTATTAATACTGCCCTATATATGTGAATATATTAGGTACTGCCATTTTCAATAAGTGCGTCGCAACAGGTGTTTATCCAGATATTTTAAAGATTACAAGAGTCATACCTATTCACAAGGCTGGTCATACCACTATTACTTCCAACTTTATACCAATTTCTACACTTTCTATTTTTAATTAGATTTGTGAGATGCTGATCCATGGACGCCTGATGTAGTATTGCGAAATGTATCACTTAATAAGCGCAGCTCAATTTGGTTTCAAACAGGGTATGAATACGACTCAAGCGATCTTTAATTTGGTCACATGTATTTTACCTGCTTTTAAAAAACGTTTTACAGAGTGTTTATTTTTAGATTTAAAAAAGCATTTGACGCAGTTGACAAAGGAATCTCGTTGAATAAACTTGACCATTATGGGATCTGAGGCACGATAAATGACCTGTTACAAAGTTACCTCACGAATCGCAAACAATTCGTAGTCATCGATGACACGCAATCAAGTACTAATAATATTGATATTGGGGTGCCCCAGGGGTCTGTCCTGGGACCACTAGGGTTCATTATTTTTTATATTAATGATCTTCTTTTTATCCCAGATGCTGATGTTATTTCATTCGCTGATGACGCAGGTTTTTAAGTTAACGATCGCTCATTAAATTGTGCCATAATCAAAGTACTACAAACTTTAATTCGTAATCTTAGAATATTGGTCAGCGCTAATAGACTTACACCTAATGTTATGAAAACTAAACTCATGTTGATCTGCCCGTATAGAAACTTGAATCATCCTGAAGTTCAATTTCATAGCACCGCAATAGAGTTGACCTAATACAGCCGATATCGGATTATGTTTTAATTGTACTTTAAGAAGTCAATGCTTAGGACAATATAATAGCTAGTCAAGACTCGTGCCCTATAAGCTCCAACAGCTTCTCATTGGATTGATGTTCATTATTTTGTAAGTTTCCACACTGTTCTCCGTATTTCACACTTGCTCTGCACTGTACATTTTATCTGAATATTGAGATCAATAAAGGTAAAAAGGTGTGTATCTGGTGATAGTAACTTGGCACTAGTTGCAATTAGTGGTAACTTGTTACTACCGGGTGCCTCAGAAAAAAGGTAATCCAAGTTTAATGAATTATTATGTGAATTCTGCTCTACTCATACATTTTTAGTAGCCATGGTAATAAAATTTAGAACAAGAGCTTTCATATAGGACTTGTACACGCCTTTTTATCCTACCGGATATATGAATAACAGCTACATAAACTTATGTCATCGAAACTGCATTGGTGCATATCAATGATATGGACTTCGAGATCATTAATCAATGATAAAAACGTTTAATACGAATAATCATTGATAAAAACAAGATAAAGGTACAACTGTTCTTATCTCTAACATTTAAGCACCTAACGATTCGACATGGCCACCTCCTCTAAGCAAGCAAAGCTCACATCGCCGTCGCATGTCACCAACTACTCACATGATCATGTCTGGATTGTTCTTGAGATCATCCACTTCTCTGCGAATTCGATCCAGCAATTCCTCCAGGTTACGTGGTGTAAACTTTGTTTTTCAGATACCCCTACAAGAAGAAATCGCAGGGGGTGGGTCAGGTGACATGGAGGGGGGGGTATTCATCAGGGTGGTGCAATGCTACCACACGATCCTTGAAAAAAGCTCTGAGAAGATGACGGACAGCGATGCCGCGGTGAGCTGGTGCCCCGTCTTGTGCCCACCAAACAGAGCGGAACACGCCATTTTGCTGACGCCTGAAGTACATCTGCATCTGGGGAATGATCTCTTGCTGGATCATCTGCAGATATGCTTGGCTATCCACATTAGCCAGAAAGAAAAAGGGTCCAACGAGTAATCCGTTGCCGCAGATTCCAATCCAAACTGTGATTTTTTTCCGTGCTTATGCTCCGATCAAAATGGAATCATGGATTTTGCCCAGATGGAGCATAATGCAAGACGTTGTGCGTGTTCACTTTCCCATTCATGGCAACGCAAGCTTCATCACCAATCAAGAAATTACGTAGGAATCGAGGATCTATGCAACAACGGAGCAGAAGTGTATGATCTCAAGAACAATCCAAACATGTTTTTAGTTGGTGACATGCGACGGCGATGTGAGCTTTTCTTGCTTAGAGAAGGTGGCCATGTCGAATCGTTGGGTGCTTAAATGTTAGAGATTAAGAACAGTTGTACCTTTATCTTGTCTGTATAAATGATTTTTCGTATTAAATGCTTTTATCAATGATTAATCATATCGAAGTCCATATCAATGAAGTGCACCAATACGGTTTCGATGACATAAGTTTATGTAGCTGTTATTCATATATCCGGTAGGGTAAAAAGGCGTGTATTAGTCTCATTTGGAAGCTCTTGTTCTAAATTTTATTACCATGGCTACTAAATATGTACGAGTAGAGCAGCATTCAAATAATAAATTATTAAACTTGGATTACCTTTTTTTCTGAGGCACCCAGTAGTACTAATTGTGACTACTGATAAATAGCTATAGCTAGTGGCTACTATCACTAAACTAATATTTTGCAAATACACCCCACTCAAATTCAATATTCTCGTCGAGATATTTAGGTCATAAGGCATAAGGCCTTTAGCCTGCAGGAAATAAGCCATTTTAAGAAGTTTTCCAAGAAAATTGTTTTCGTCGCAAATGCTTAGTTTCAGACATATTTGAATTTGAAGTTCAAATTGTTTTTTGTATAAGATCAATCATTATGGCTATGTTACGTTGTAGATTTGTTTATCAATACGAAGGTGATGCACGTACCCGTTGTTGGAACACGCCTCATTGAGTCTGACTAATTGTGCAATTGCGAGTATTTGTGCAATGTCTAGTTATTTTGCTGAAATATTGACGTAGAATAAAACACAGTCTAAGACGATTTTTCAGAGAATAACGTTTCCGTTGGAAACTTTGAAGCTCTCTTTATATACGACTGTTTTGCCGTCACTTATTGTATAATCATGCACCATTGTAGACTGCTGTATTATTGCAACACGCTTCAGTCTTCAACTACTTGAGCAATGGTGAGGTATGCTTCTTGTGAGATACACTTTTTTACTGGAATTAGTGACTTTATGCATAATGGTTAGTTTTTGTTGGCATATTAAGCAGAACAAAGCATTCTAAGACTTTTCAGGAATTACGTTTTGGTTGGAAGCGCTTGATTCTCGCCCAGTCGGAAATTTTGGTTGTGATTATAGTAAAACAACCATGATTATGGTCAAGACCTTGGTTGGTTATCATCGAAATTTCCTCCATATTCAACCATTTATGGGGTGCAGTATGGTAGAGATATGTCACAACCTTCGACCATATTATCAACCATAATTCCCAACCACAAACACCCAATTACAACTATTAGGGCTCTAGCTGCACAACCAAGATCTACAATAGTCAACCGTAAAAACACCATTTTCAGAACCAAAATCGACTGTGTTCAGCGAATGAAACAACTATATTCTACCAAGATAACTTTTTTTCTCAGTTGACATATCATGCAGTCGATGCCTGCTTTGTTTGCTGATGATTACTTGCTTATAATAATGATAATAGTTTAATTATTACGTACGTGTTAGGCCTGCAGCTCAGAATGGTTAAAGGCTCTAAACTTCAGATCGATGCTAGAGCAGGAGCTTGAACCAGTCGGTGCAGTTAACGCACGTTTATATGTAACTTTTTCAACTCTAAGTCGGTATAGAGCAACTGTACCCAGTTTAGAGGAAGTCACTACTCCGGTGAAAATTTTCGGGCCTACCCGTTTTCAGGGCACGAGTGCGAAAGGTTAAGTATCTCATAAAACTCTACGTCTTCCGCATAAAACTAACGGGAATATAATTTTTTGATGAATCTTTACAGATATAAACTGAATGAATACAAAAAAAAAAATGGATGCCAATATTTGATCAATGTTTGCAATACTATTAAGCAAGAGATACAACAAATAAAAATGAAAATATTGTGTAACTACGCTAAAGTAGCTAAGCGCAAAAAATGTCGATAAGCAATAGATAAAAATAACGTTAAGGCCGTTAGTGTCCATATATACCCGGTAATTTTTACATTTCATCGACAGGAAAGAAAAGACTGCAAATAAGCACAATTTGTGCACCATGATATGAATTTTTAGATGTTTCGCATTCAAACTTATAGTCATACAATATTATTTGGAAATTCTAGCCATATTATTAAAATCCAGGGCAATCCATACATATTCTGCCCATTTACTGAAAGGAATTCCATTCATGATCGTACGAATGGAAATCGGTTGATAAGCTACCATAGTTATGCTCTAGCATATGCTCTACCATACATAGTCTTTAAACACCCTTGTACAACCATCTACCATATATAGTCGTCAAACATCCATGTACTACCACAGACCTTCGTTTCCTGACCAACCTTAAACAACCAATATCGCCTCCACCAATATCGACCTAATTATACTAAAATCAACGTTATGTTATGGTCGACATATCTACCATATTGTTTCATCATCCATAATCGAGTTTAATCTCTCATACACCACTATATTCAACTATAATAGCAGTCATAATTTCCGACTGGGCGAGACATTTGTTATAACAGTTTCCATTGTTTTTCTTTGCGATCCACCGTTACGGCTGTGTCGTGTCATCTATGACAAAGCCCGGTAATAGTTTTTTAGGCTACAATGTGTCGCTTACTCACTTACGTTAGGCAGCAAGGACTGGTTCTGCAAATATCCTACGAGAAATACACATAAAAAAGTGTTCAGCGATCTCGCGCTAGCCGTAATAGTTAGGAGCAAAGCTCACATGTGGTGGAAATGTTGTACAGATTTTTTCTATTGATTGATATGAGTTTATGAAGTTGTAAGATAATCTTTTTTAGAAGATGTGCAAAGATTCGTCCGGTGGAATTCTTTAAAATATGTTATGGCCACCGCAGCCCTTTGAAATTAAATAAATGACCATAACTCCCTTTATATTAGCACTAGGAACATGATTTTGGGCTCTACACCCTGATTTCCTAGTATGAGGAATCAAATGGTAGGGTTACTGATGCAATTAGACAACTATGTTATCAGATACATCAAGTATGAATGTCAAAACATACCACAAACCATCAAATTATCATCATTCCTATGACATTGGTGTGAAACTAAACACTTCATATCTACGCCAATGCTTTTTAACATCAGTGTATAAGAGCTTTCGAGATTGACTCTTTTTTCAGGACGTACCTGCTGACCAGAAATACCCTGAATATAATGGGTATAACGCAGGGTTATGTTGGGAAGCAAGCATACTCAGTATTACTCACTCAACAAAGACTGAAGTAGCCTTCCTACCCCTCGTTGACCGTACCCCTGATCAGCTTGATACGATCAAAACTGTAATAGAGAAGGGCTCGTCGCTCCGGAGAGCAGCAGGTGAGGACGTGGTTATCTCTACAGATGGCCAGCAACTAAAACGAGTCACCCTTGGAATGATGTTCCATCAACCTTCCTACTTCAAGTGTGTAATCCCATTGCTCATCCCATTGCTCGGGGACATGCACATGGTCATGAATTTTATTCACGCTACAGCTGTTATCATGGCTGGCAGTGGCATGAAAGAGGTTCTAGCTAGCACGTTTGGAAGTGTTGATGAAATGTTTACTAGTCTCATTTGAAAGCTCTTGTTCTAAATTTTATTACCATGGCTACTATATATATATGAGTGAAGCAGAATTCAAATAATTAATTATTAGACTTGGATTACCTTTTTTCTGACACACATGGTCTAAGGCTCGGTCAAGTTCACCGTCAACGTACAACAACCTCCAATTCGCACGCATTTCGAGATCATGTGTCAGTGTACTACCCGCCACAACATGAACAAAATTTCTTGAACTTTTATTCAAATTCTCAAGTCCTATCAATTCGATGGACACATATAAACCCTTCATATAAGTAGCTCATTCTTGGAGATCAAGAAAGTAACTACTAGGGTCATAAATAACTTCACGGGAATAGCTCCGGTGAAATCACTTCAAAATCTACTCAGCTTGTAGGCATGGATTTTCCTATAATTATATGAAAACATACGCGGAAAGCACAAAAAGAAAAAGAAATTCGGAAAACGAAACATGCATTTTAGCAAGGGTCCATAATCACTTACATTGCTGGAAGACGCCGCCACTTTCCGTAATAAGCATTCCATGTGTATTTCCTCGACGGTGTTAGAACAATAACCTTGCTAACGTCATATGAGTTTGTAAAATCACACAGTTAAAATATACTACGAAGAAATTTTGACGACACCTTTTATAATTGTTATTATATTGATTATTATTTTAGATTATTGATGTATTTAGGCGCCCACCACAACTACAATTCACTTCAGATAACACTAAGTGGTCTACACTTTGGCATATTTCCCAGCATTAGGGGCCTCGCTTTTTTTGGTTTTCCCTGTTTCCAAAGTCTCTGTTTCAGAAGTTCCACTGTACCCTACACTACAGCATAGATGAGAGTCGAGATAGTGACTCCCATCGATCACACGAGGAAACATTCTTAAGACGCGCTTATGTAGACAGTGCCACTCGGATTATGGAACGATAGGGGACCCTTAACAAACCTGTGCAGATTCAAGGGGTATCCGTCTTAAAGCTAAAATACAACCTGCCCAAGCTGCAAGATAAAAAACATATTTTCAAACAAAGATCGTTAAATTTAATGGGATATTCTTACGCATTTATTGTTATGGTAAAAGGGCCATTAGAAAGCAACATAGTTGTGAGAAATGAGAAACCGGAACGATCTACCGAAACAACTTATCGTTTAATAGTTTAGGCTGCTGTTTAATTCTACAGTACATGGTAAATAGGAGTCCATTGAGATCGAGCAGGGAAACGTAATTTATGCCCGTATGTATACAGCACGAGATAACCACTAACGGAGAAAATAACAATGTAATTATGATAGACTAACATGTATAAGTCTTTTCCTCTATTTACTATATGAGCATCCTAAGGGCTGAATGAGCGTCCACATGGTGGAACATACACAAGTATAGAAACTACTACTCTGAGTGCCTTCGGACACTAGAGCAGCAATATAATATATATTATAGTAACGGTTACACTTTTGAGTAGGCGCTAGTTTCCATCGGGCCCGTCAATTCCGCCAGTTTACAAAATGTTGCAAGCAACTCACTTTGAAGAGGCCTATTTTAAGCGAAACTTGTAGAGAGGCTTTTAGCTATCTTGGTAGATCATTCCACAAGAAGGCTCCGGATACAGAAAGCGCCTTTTTTCCTAGATCTAGACGCAGATATGCAGTTGGCAGATTATTATTTCGAGAGCTTTGCCTGTCTCCGGTTCCATCATGTAGAGGAAATAGTGATTCTAGAGTTGTGAGTTCTAGTGGATTAGAATAAGCTATGATAGAGAAGTCTTTCCTGCTAATTGGATGGTTGTTTTGCTCTGCATGAAGACGGGGAGCTGAATGTGCTAGTTTTGCTACTGGTAAGCCTGTTCTGCTTGATATACGTAAATGTTGGTCAACGCGGGCTTTGAAATGCTGTCCAGTGCGGCCGTAGTACAGAGCTAAGCAGCTCGTGCACGAGAAGACGTAAACAACACTGGACCGAAAGTTTGTAGGAGGTTTATCTTTGAGTCTGAAATAGGATCCTATTGTAATTGTATTTTTGTAAGAGAACCTAAAGTTCATGTGCGGATAGGCCTCGGAGAGAAAAGCTTTCAGAGAATTGACTTTATCGATAGGGGTTTTGCTGTAGTATAGTAGGGAATCAGTCTAATATACGAACGGTAGGCTTAGCTTTGCCGGGATCGAATAGTTTGTCAATGAATAGTTTGCAGTAGTGATCTAAAAGGTGGTGTGGGTAGCCGTTGTTCTTGAAAAAGGTTCGGAGAAAATCTATTTCATTGGAGAATGCTAGATACGAGGATTATAAATTGTATGCCCTATATAGTAGAGTTTTCATAGCATTCACTTTAAATTGATCGTAGCAATTACTAAAAAAATTAGTTCAAAGGCCTGAGAATGTCGGCATCCAATAGACTTCAGTGGTTATGTTTGAGTCCTGCTTTTTGACTGGGGTAACTAAAAATGCAATAGAATAGTTTGATGCGTTTTCGGCGGCGTACTTTATGTTAGAATGCTTACTTTTTAAATATTGTAGGAATAAATCAGAATCAGCTAGGTCTTTGAATATTAGGAAAGTGTCATCTATGGAGCGTTTATATTTGATGGGTTTCAAACTATTCGGGAAGTCGCTATATATATATTTGAGTAGTTTGGGAGCAATCCTTCATTCAAACATGTTCGGTTAAAAATAATGTCATAACGTCGGTTAACAATAGCTTTATTTATTTTCTCAAGCTTTCGTAGCTTTAAAACAAGGTTGTTATCTGCAGTCAAGTGAAACAGTTGACCGGTGCTGAGGTCGTCGTACGGTTGCTGCTGTGTAGGCG
>LQNS02278125.1:43179102-43197793 GCA_001587735.2 Parhyale hawaiensis | reverse complement strand
TCCCACTTTGATGCAATTGTCAACGAAACTGACGAAACATAAGTTTTCACGGGCAGTAGACAATAATTTCTTCTAGCTTATACTATTTTCCTCTGACGAAGCAGTTTTCTCTTCATAGGTCAAAATTTGAGCACCTCAAATGAAACAGCTATTTGAGGTGAAAAGACGGTATCAACGGTATCTTTGCTACCGAGCGAACACATTGTATATAAGCTGCTATTTTGTTTAAATTTGTTGAAGTGTTTTACTCAAGATGTTACTTCTGCCTGTGTATAGAGAAGACCTAAGGATGACAGCACGACAAATCATCAATGAAGAAAAGAAGAAAATTAGGAAGCAAATAAGAGAAGAGGAGATTGCGCACCGGTCTACAGGCATTAGGCAAACGTATAGGTTATTGCGTGAATTCTTCACGCACGGGTCCACCAGTCTTTAAGGAAGTGCAAGAAAACGTTTACATTAGCAGGCAGCATAGCATTACTAAATTAAATTAATTACCCGTCACGTATCCAAGATACCGAAGCATAAGTCTTCAGTACATTCAAGTTTTTCTGTTGAAGCGAAAACTTTCGTCTGTACTTCATTGATCAGCTAATGAATTTATAAGTCGTGAAGTGAGAGCAAACATACGTTTCGATGCACGGTGATCGTTCATGAATGAAAACGAAGTCTAAAACTTCTAAGTTGAATTGTGGGCAAGCTGACAAAATTTTGAAGTTTTTTTCAAGATTTGATGGCCAGTGCCATGAATGTGATAAAAAATTATGCTATTATTTTGGGTGGGTCGTTGCCCTGTTCTGTAGGAAATTCATTGACATTGAGACATTCTGACTTTCATAAGCTTCCATGTCTCACTTATATAAGAAGTTTCAGGTACTTCAAAAGCTCGACTAACAACGAATGAATGATAAATAAAATACGACGTTTCGTCCCTCACCAGTGGACATCTTTTACTTATAACCTGCAAGCTGTGGCAGCTTAAAAAATTTTGAAAATTCGGTTTCAGTTCTTCTCTACCGAGATGGTATCGAAGATACCCAATTTTCTTCTATCTAATACTGAGAGCGTAACGGTCGAACTAACGGAGGAACTAAAGAACGAACGTAGGGAGGAACAAGCAGGATTATAATGTGATAGTGGTGATGATGATGTTGTACAGGGGAGTTTCTATAACAAATTAAAAATTAGTAAATGCAACGTCTCGTTAAGTTGAAGACTATAATAAATAATAAGAGTATGAAGGTAAAGGTGAAGTGAATTTGATCGCACTTCCTACTGAGAAACTGCCACACACTGGGTCGTGCTGCAGATATTGGCCAATTGGTTCCAGACGAGCGCGCAGCTGCAGTCGACCAGAGATCGTCAGTTATGGCGCTATAGACCGAAGGCTCATACGCAACAGCATGTACTCCCCTCCCAACCTTCCAACCCTCCCCAATTTTGACTAGGTCAGCACCTCCGCAACAGCTTTACAGACATCGAATGCCAAGCAAGTGAGGCGACACATCATTTCTCCTACCTGGGTGTTATTCGATCTGGTGCCTTTCAGTGTCATTGACATCGGCATTCTCTAGCTGCTGCTGCTGCGGGTACGGCTAACAGGGATGTTATCGCTACGGTTGTAAGCGTTTCTTTGGCGTCATGGTAGACTGCAGTGTGTATGTTGCTTGAACCTCGAAGCAGCAATCAGTGCAGGATTCGGCATACTCTGCTAAGCGGTGTGAAGTTAGCCTACGTTAACAGCTTTGTATGTCTGGGACATCTCATTGATGACAAACTTGACGACTGCGCAGACATTGGACGACAGGCTAGACGCCTAAATGCCTCAGGAAATTAGATATTACGGCAGTTTTATAGCTGTCCCCTGCGTGTCAAGATCCAGCTATTTAAAACTTATTGCTATCCAATATACGGCAGCTTTCTTTGGGCTAAACTCACTAGACAGGCCATCAGTAATTAAGTTACTTGTTGCGTACAATGACATATTTCGGCAGTTGGTGGGTGTACCCAGATATACAGGAGCTAGTGATGTGTTTGTGTCGTATGACGTATAAGAGTGTGTCAATATTCTTGCTCGTAAATGTACATATAGCCTGCAAATGAGAGTTGAAAACTCTGATAACTCGACAGTCCAAACTCCAAGGGATAGGCTCTTGAGTTGACGGTCTATGTTCCAGGGCTCTTGTGGGGATGTTGGCTCATGTTCCGACGCTCTTGGGAGGTACTGGTCCATGTTCCGGGGCTCTTGAGAGAACGTTGGTCCATATTCCGGGTCTCTTTTGAAGACCTTGGTTCAATGTTCCGGAACTCTTGCGAAAACCTTGATCCATATGATGGACTAGACTCGGTCAGTATGTTTCCACGAGCAGTGTTTTCTGTGTAGACACCTTTGGTCTGTCTATAGGAACATTACCACTCCGACATGCCCTGCATTTGTGTGGTGGAGCGGACTCCCACCGGGATGCGGAATCGTTGCTGGTGGAGTCATCGCTGCGTTGTCGTCGCTGGCGGCCTTCGTCCGGCTGGGCCAAACAGGGCACACCCCCTCCATCGAGGGGTCTCCCTTGCCTTCTTACCCGCCTTGCTCTATTGCTCTTTTTTCTCTTCGGGGCTCCTCTTGCTGGCATGGAGGTGCTCCTCTTGATTTGGTCAGCACCTCCTCTCCTCTGCTTGTATCTTTGCTCCTTTGTGGCGGCGTGCACCCCAATCCGGGTCCTAAGTCCTGCGCCGTGTGCTCATCCGCGATCCCCAGTTGGCGGTCGGCCTTCCCCTGTGTAAACTACAGGTGCTGGGTTCATACGCACTGTTCGGGCCTAGCCAGACCCTCCTCCTACTCGCAGAAATGGATGTGCCCTGCGTGTTCTTCCGGTCCGCCTGTCACTGAGCCCGACGAGACGGCCCCCATCGCCGCTTCTAGCTCGGATGCGGATGGTACAGTACGCTTCCTCCAGCTGAAGTGCAATGGCCTACGTCATGCTAGAAGTGAGCTGGAGGATTTTCTGGCCAAGGAAAACATTCTGGTCATGGCCATTCAGGAGACTAAGCTTACTCGCGAAGTCGCCCCGCCTCCTCCCATAATTATAATGTAGTTAGGGCGGATCGCCCTCGCGGAGAAGGTTTGGCACTACTGGTCCTCCACTTTGTCTCCAACGAGAATGTGGACACCACTCATTTGTTTCCCGGTGATGTCACCGTGGAACGTCAGGGTGTAAGACTCCTCCTGTACAAACCCCTCACTGTCATTAGCATCTACATCCCTCCCACTACATTATGCCCCCAAACTACAGGACTGACTTTTCCTCTATTTTTGCCATTGAGGATGAGGTCATCATCCTGGGCGACATGAACGCCCATCAACCCGGCTGGTATAGCGCTTTAGAGAGTAGCGGAGCGACGGCGAGGGGAGAGGACCTCTTTGAGGCACTCTCCACCTCTTCCTTATGCCTTCTAAATGAAGATACCCCTGCGCGGCTGCCCAAAATTAGACGTCCGTCCTCTCTCGACCTATCTAGTACAACGGCTCACCTGATTCCTTCGGCCACGTGGTCAACTCACACCATGCTTAAGTCAAACCACTTACCTATTACTATCTCCCTCGACCACCTTTCACCTCCTCCTCCTATATCACAGAAAACGTTCATTAATTAGAGCGAAGCCAACTGGTAGAGGTTTACTGAGCTCACCTAATAAACCTTCTGGGAACTGCCTCTGTGCCTCACCTCCTAAGCTAAAGGTGAAAAATCATTCAGTAATACTCTACTCTTGGCTTCGAAGCGCTGTATCCCGGCAGGCTGCCGTCGATCTTTTATTCCCGCTCTCTCGGACGAGGCCAAAGAGTTGATCCAGGAGCGGGAGGCGCTACGGACCAGAGAAGCAAATCACCCCAACCTTCCTGATCTCAAAGCCTGCACCACGAATGTCCGACGGCCTGTGCCAGGAAGGTATGGATCGACACAGTCGAACGGTGTGACCACAGATCCCACCCCTTCCGACTGTGGAGCCTTCGTAGTTCGTCGGGTAAACGTAAATCCGCCGACCCTAACCAGCCCATTACTTTCGAAGGCAGCCAGGTGTCTTCTGCCCGTGAAATAACAACGGGCTTCTGCAAACAATTAATCGGCACACGTCCGTCTCTGGACCGGGCTCTTAAAACGAGAATTCGTGCTCTTAAAAGATGAATTCGTAAGTTGCCTGTGGATCACAACCAGGAGTTATTTACTCCTCAGCAAGTTGAAGCCTCCATCCTAGCCTCAAGTAACTGGTTGACCGTGCGCCTCGACGGACTGACTCCCCTACACAGCACCTTGGCCCCCACGATCTCCTGTTCTTGACCACGCTTTTCGATCTCTCCCCGGCCCATGCTAACGTGCCGTGCTTCTGAAAGGCAGCCAACACTATCTCCATCCCTAAACCTGGCAAACCACTCTCCGACGGTAAATCCTACCGCCCGATATCCCTGCTGTGTCCGGCGGTGAAGACTCTGGAGCGCTTACTCCTTCATTTCTTGTAGAATTCCTGGAGGTGTCAGGCTCCCAATATGGGTTCCGTTCTATGCGGTCAACCACCTCAGCCCTTCTTCCCTTAGTCCAACTCATTGTACAAGGGTTTAACCGATATAAGCCCCCTGCTCGGTCGATTGCTCTAACTGTGGATTTTTCTAAGGCCTTTGATACGGTCTCCCACCACCACCACCACCACTTGCTTTCCAAGATCACGCACTCAGGCCTTCCTAATAACCTCATTAGGTGGATCTTTGACTACCTACGTGGGCGTCGCGCTTCCTGCCTATGGGCTTGTAAAAAGTCACCTTTCTGCCCCATGAACGCCGGAGTCCCCCAAGGCTCGATGATTTCGCTGCTCCCTTTTAATTACTACGTCAGCGACTTTCCTCAGATAGGTGAAGTCACTTCATCTTAAGCTGACGATTTTACCGTCCTATGCTCGGGTACTAGCGTCCCAAGGGCGGCGAGTAGTCTGTCACGCCATGCTTCTACAATCGAGGCCTGGGCCGGATAGAATGCCTTGACCGTCTCTCTCTCGAAGACCCATTCCAGACTGTTTACGTCCAAGACGGACACAGCAATCAAGATGGGTGCATAGGACCTCACCCTACAGCGCAACCCCAAAATCTTGGGCGTGTTGTTTGACCACACCTTACTTTTGCTGCTCACGCGAATTATGTTCGCGACAGATGCTGCTCCCGTTTGCGGATTCTCGCCGAGCTGACCGGCGCAAGATGGGGACAACAGAAAGGACCCTATTACTGACTTATCGGGCCCTCATCAGAAGCATCATGCGTTATGCTGCATCGGTTTAGTTTCCTAATGTCTCTAGAACTGCCGTGAGTAAGCTGCAGGCGGTTCAGAATGCAGCCCTGCGCATAATTACTGGATCGCACCGCATGGCTTCGGCGCATCATCTCCACCATGAGACTTCAACCCTACCAGTTAGTGACAGTCTGAGACTGCTGATAAAAAACAGCATCTCCTCAGTGCTTTGAGGGTACAGCATCCTGCCCACGCCCCCTCTGGCCCTCGCCGTATTCGACACTCGATCCAATCAAAGTTTGAAGAAGACATTGTTCCCCTGCTTACATTTGGGATTCTTCCTTTCGAGCAATATCGTACCGCCCGGAGCTCATTGCACACATCTGCTTTTGCAGCTGCATATCCCCAGCAGGGTTTTGGGCTTTTAATGGCCTCCTCTCTGTGCCGAGGAGCCCCTACTTCCCAGATCAACCCTCTCCCAGCTACGCTCTGGCCACAGTTTGGCCTTAGTGGATTATAAGTTACGAGTGGGACGGATCGACGATCCATCCTGTCAGCTCGGCGGACTGGGCGACCTGTTCATCACCTCTTTTCGTGTTCTAGTCACCCCACTGATCTTTTGGTAAGTAGTCTCTGGCTGGACCCGCTTGGGGCCGCACGTTTTCTCGCTTCTCTTCCTCTCTTCGACTATCTCCCATCTCTGCCCAGGCCCCCTCCGGAGCTCCTCCCCAAGTTGGCACTGGTGGACCATGACGATGGCGACGAACGACGAGAATGCGGCGCCGCCGTGGGAGCAAGCGGGAAACGCACGCCAATAACAACTGTGCGGCAAAAGACACACCGAGACTGTGGAACAGGAGTGGGGGGTCAAAGAAAGAAGACTCCCTGGCCACCTCCCGTGGGACGATGGAGGAGGGAGGGAGTAGCCGACCCGACCTCCTCCTTAAACAACATATAGGCGAGGGCCCTCCCGGACCCGACCCCGGAGTGGAATCGTTGGATGGAGAGAGTGAGCGACACCGCGGGTGCATAGTCGACATCTGTCTCAGCACTATTCACCCCAATCCGGGTCCTGTGAGGAGGGGAAGGGGCAGAAATAAGACTGCGGAGTGGAGGGACTGGAGGTACCGGAGGAGGCGGCTCGGGGAAGTCGAGGGCCGGCCGCGTGGGGGGTGGGAGGTGGAGGGATGGGGCGGGGAGGGGGCGGCAGGGATAGGAGTTCAACTATCGTAACATGGAACTTACAGAGAATATCAACAAGGGAAAATAACAGGAACAGACTGAGAAGGGTGATAGAGTATATAGGGCGGATGGAATGGGAGGTGGTCCTCGTCTCCGAAATCAGAGCGGAAGGGGCCTGGGTAATCTGGATGGGAGAGGGAGACGATTTAGTAGCCGTTGTCCACTCGAGGAAATCGGGTGTCATCTTGAGGGACAGATGTTGCGGGAGTGGATTAAGCACAAACAAAAGAAACGTTTCGTTGAAAGGACGACTACGGTTGTGGTGGGAGAATTGCGACTTGTGTCCGTCTACCAACCGTTGTGGGGGGAGGGCGGGAGAGCATGGAGGAATTCCGGAGCGAGGTGGAAAACCAGGTGGCGGGAAGCTCAGATAGGAAAATCTTGATAATAGGAGGAGATCTTAATGAGCAGGTGGGAAGAAACTCGGCGATGGAGGGTGTGAGTGGGAGGTGGGGCCCCCAAACGGAGACCAACGAGGCGGGAGAGGATCTGTTGGGATGGTGTGCGGAGAATGGGCTGACGCATGTCAATAGTTTCTTCTCCTTTAAGAGGAGAGGCAAATGGTTCAGTAGACTGCACAGGAGGTGGTATGAGCTGGATGGGTTCAATATGAGACGGGAGCAGAGGCACGGGACTGTGGTTAGACTGAGAACGGTAAATGAGCTGTCTCTCTCGGATCAGAGCCCTATATGCATAACAGTGAGACGGAGGGGAATCAGGAGAAGGTGGATCGGTGACGGCGCGGGGAGAGTTCCACAGGTGGCGTGGGAGAGGTTGAGAAACGAGGAAACTCGTGTTGAATTCGAGGAGAAGACTAGGCGGGCGCTGGAGCTAAGGGGAGGGGAAATGAGGGAAGACGCCACGAATTGGGGAGTGATATCAGAGATACTAATGACATCAGCGGTGGAAACGTGCGGAAGGCGGCGGCAGGAGGTGACGAACCCATTTGCACGGGGCCATGAAGGGGAGCTGCACAATATGTACAATGAAATAAATAGGTGGGTGGGACGGAGGAATGAGTTGCTTGCTCGGGGGAGGACTAGAGCGGGGAGAGCTAGGGTAAGGGGGAAATTGGAAGATGTGAGAGAAAATCTGAGAGGGGCTAGGCGGAGGATGAAGAGACAGCTGAGGGGGTGGGAGGAGAGATGGTGGGAGGAAATTGTAAACGAGTGCGAGGCAGCTAGTAGGAGGGGGGATATCGGAGGGATGTACCGCGCTCTGCGCAACCTGGGAAGGAGGAGGCACAGACCAAGCTCGGGTACCACTATAAGCACTGAACAATTTAGGGAACATTTTGAGGGGGTTTCGGAGAATAGATACGAGGAGGATCCAGCGGCGCTGGAGCGAGAGCTGAGCAAGGTTGGAGACCTGCGAGGCTGGGAGGAGGCAGTCCGGGCGAATACCCTGCTAAACGAGGAGCCCAGCGAGGAGGAGGTACTAAGGGAGATGAGAAACGTGAGAGATTCTGCCCCGGGGGCAGATGGAGTAAGAATGGCGTACATTAACTATTCCACGCAGGAGATAAAGGAACTTATAGTCAAAATGGAAAAATTTATGTTTAACAATAGGGCAAATAAGTGGGAGCAGTCGTTGAAGAAGGGACAGATGATACCGTTGTTCAAAAAAAGAAACAGAAATGAATGCAATAACTATAGGGGAGTGGTTTTACTTTCAATGGGGAGCCGGATACTGGCGAGAGTTATGGCGAGCAGGCTCAGGTGGTGGGCGGAGCGCCTGGGCCTCCTGCACGATGACCAGTGCGGGTTTCGTCCAGGGAGATTAACAGCGGACGCAACTCAGATAGTGATGAGGATACAGGAGGATATGTTGGACGTGGAAAGGAGGAGGGAGAGACAGAGACGGGCGGGCAACCCTCAACCACTGGAGGATGGGGAGGGAGACCCTGAAGCGCTCCTGCTGGATCTGAGAAAAGCCTATCCTCGAGTGAGCAAACCGGCTATATGGGAAATACTGAAGCGATATGGGGTAAAGGGGAACTTCTTTGACACACTCTTTGAGCTACATGAGACTACCTCGTATTGTATAAGAGGAACAGAAGGGGAAAGTGGAAGCTGGCTGCCGGAAAGGGGCCTTAAGAAGGGTGTCCTACCTCCCCGGCTCTGTTCAATATATTTCACCAAGAGGTGATGAGGCGGGCGGAGGAGGAGAGGAAAATTGGGGCAGCTCAGCAGGGTCAACAGGTGGGGATAACCTGGAGATGGGTACTGGGGAGTACTATCCCCGGCCCAAAAATGTGGAAGAAGTATAACAGCGAAGCAGTGTCAGTATGCATTAAATCGTCACCGTTCGCCGACGATACGACAATTATAGGGCGAGGGGAGGAATTAGGGAGGGGAGTGCAAATAGTCAAGGAGGTGATGGGAAGATACGAAGAAAGAAACAACGAAGATAAGGAAGAACAATTAAAGTTTGTAAAGGAGGGAGCGGAGGGAATTAGAATGCTAGGATGTTGGTTGGGGCGGGTGAGGATGTAAACATTAGGAAGAGGAGGGCCGGTCACCTGTAGGGAAGGGTAAGCGCACAGCTAAAACACACAAGACTATCGAAAGTGCAGCAGAGCAGAATAGTGGAGGCGTGTGTGGAGGCGGGTGTCCTTTTCGACTGTGGGGTGAGAGTGTGGCAGGTTAGAGAAATAAGGAGCCTTCAGTCTTGGATCGACAGATGCTATAGATACATATGGAGTAACAAAACAGGACCCCCTTAGGCAAATGCAACAGGAACATAAAAATATGCAAGACATAAGGAACGAACTCAAAGTAAAGACTTTGAGATTGAAAATAGAAAAGCGGGTACTGGAGAGAATCGGCCACGTGCTGAGGATGGAGAACAATAGAACGACGAAGGTGGCCGTCCTGGGATGGTACGGGGGCTTCGAGAAGATGGAAAAATATCCAGGGAAGAAGCGTCACACGCTGTTGTACTGGAAAAAGATAATGAGAGAGGCCGGTATCAGCTGGATGGAGGCGGGGAGGAAGGCGGCGGATAGACAGGAGTGGAGCAGCATGGTGCAGACGAAAGTGAAGTATCTGGAGAAGTATGAGAGAAGCAAGAGAAATATGAGGGCTGATGGAGGATACGCGGACCCGGGAGAGAGAAATGTCCCGCAGCGGCGGGCGGAAGACTTCAGCTGCGAGGTGGAAGGGTGCGACAGGGTGCTCAAATCACAGGCGGGTTTGAGGATCCATATGAAAACGACGCACGCTCAGCCGGCGGTGCACTCTAGGTGCAGCAGATGCGTATGCCCTTTGACTCGGAGAACACTAAAGTGAACCACGAGAAAGCGTGCGGAGGGCAGCAGGCGGCTGGCGTCGGTCTGAGAAGATGTGAAAAGTGCGGCCGAGACATAAGCAAGAGCAATATTGCGAGACATAGGAGAGAGCTTGCACCGCGGGGGAGGCAGAGGGAGGAGCGAGAGGAGAGGTGCGCCCGGAGGAGGGCACCTTGGCGCGAGTGTACAGAGCGACCCAGAAACCGTGCCCACATTGTGGGAGAGTGTTGTCGGCCACCAACATGGCGCAGCACTTACGGAGTTGTGGGGGTCGGGTCCGAGAGGAGGGGCGTACCCCTTCGAGGGTGAGTGTCCGAGAAGAAGAAGAGCATTACCTTTGGCATATTTTTTAAGTAGCTATGTCTTGCTACATGCAACTTCGACTGACTCATATAAGTTTTGTATATAAGGTGCAAATGAATAAGATCTTGACGTCGTTTCTTCATCACTTTGCACTATGGTCTGATACCTTATTATTCTGCAACGAAGTTGAAGATCACAAGTGAGTACTTGGACGAGCTTATGAAAAACTCAAAAATGCAAAGTTTAAACAAAACATTTTTGCACAAGTATTTTCCTCAAAGATGGACTATATATAGTAAACAGTCCATTGGGTTGAGGTCAGGGGAAAATGAGGGCTACAAAACTATACCAATTAGAAGGGTAAATTGTTGATACACCACCCTTGGGCCCTTCGAAATGTGTGCGAAACACTATTATGTTGAGAGGTCCACATGTGGTTCTCAAGAGTGCTGTTGGGCTTCTACTAGCATTGGGATATTTTGTCATCGCTGAAGACAACCACTCCCAGCTTTGTGCCTCGGTTATTACATTTTGAAACGTCTGCGTTTAGTAGTTAAGGCTAAAGGTAGTCACGTCGAATAGTTCATCGGCAAATTGGAGATAAATCATTCTAGAATCATGTTGCTTAGAAAATTTTTGTTTTCTCATTTTCCTTAGTGTGACGAATTGAAATTTTCCCCGTTGCAGAGCACATTCCTTACTCGGTATTTACAAAGACGCCGTAATATGCTGTCGCTTTGTACTGCACAGGATCGACGAGAGATTACACTGTGAACCTGCCAGTAAATTACTCACCGACTGTTACCGACGATGATGCCATCTACCCGCTGCGTTGGAAATGGTAAACTCTTGCCCAGCATCGTGCACCGATGGCTGCTGTGCTGCGTGGCGAGTTTAATTAGCTCAGTCCGAGGAAACACGCGCTGTGAGGGAAACAACAGAACTGATATTACTGTACAAGTTGACTTACCAGCTCAACATTTTGTGCTCAAGCGTTGCAACACTAATGTTAGTGCAGGTGCAATCCGATTTAATATAGTATTAAGCTAAACGGATCGAAGGTACTTTTAAAACGAGCTGCCCTTTCATCGTTTGTATTAATTAAATTACGTGGAAATTAGCACGGTGCATATCTTATTTATTTTCCGTTACACTTAGTGTTTAAACATGAAAATATACAGCGATCATGAAATAATGAACCCCGTGCAAATTTACCGCCAAATTAGATTGATCGTTGCCCGAGTGGCGGACGAGCAGCTTGCGGCGAATGCCTTGGAAATAGGGGAGCATTGATGGCGGCTGATACACCCCGTACATGCCACCCATCACCGGCGCGGAGTGGTCGGGATGGTCCCGCATCAGATGCAGGGGACGACGAGCCTTCACCCACTCGGCAACGGCCGCAACTTCTCGTTCAGTCAGCTGCGGTTGGAAATAATATATGTATACTTTTTGATGGTGTCAGTCGGTTGCAGAAAGTGTTCCTGAAACGTTTTGATATCAGTTTTTATTAGTTAGTACATTTGCAGCAGTACCAGTACGTTCTATTAAACTGGTGGTAATTGATGTTAAAATACAGCTTATGGAAAATATCCAAGCATATGAATAGTTGACTTCGGAACGACGGATGAGGGATTCGAAGCATAGCAGGGTGTTAGTGCAAGTATTTGTTCACCCTATTTTTTGTACGTGTTGACTGTCTGCGCTACGGTAAGGGCCAGTTCACATGTCCCACAAAGTGTTGCGTTCAGTCAAACTGATGGACAGTTCACTTACTATACAAGTTATGTCAGGTCTAACCGAACACCCCTGGGCCAATTTCAGCCAATCAGCGACCACCGGACTGGCGTCAATTTCAGTCAATGAGCGACCCCAGTGTCACTATTCTGAGTAAATAAAGGAGGCCGCGAGCGACGGCTCATTGTACTACAGTGAACCAGAAAGACTTTCCCGCAAATTATTTATCATTTATTACCTCAAATTGGAACTTCAGTAGCGGCCATAATGGTTCGGACACCTAACAATATACATTACCTCTACACTTAATTATATGAGTAAAGGAAAATGACAGACTAGAGATTTGATGCATTCTATTGCATCTTGATTTCCAGTGCCATGAAAAGAACTGAGGAAATCACCCGAAAATGTTTACCTAAGTTGAAGCGAATGCTTTGCGCGAAAGAATGATTCGCATAAGTTTAAAAAGACAAAATTAGACGATTTTCGTTCACTACGAATACTTTGCATGACAACTGATTATAAAGTAGCACGGTATACAGACATGAAAAGCACAATAAACTGCAATTGAACAATTTTAAAAATGCTTGCGTAATAAACAATCGCGACACTCACTTCGCCTCTCGCCCATAAGTGAACTTTGATTTGAAGGAAGCAGCAGCAGCAGCAAATGCGGGAGAGAGAAGGATGAAGCACGTCGATTTTTTCAAGGCGCCGCATCATTCAAGTTTAGTAAACAGAACCTATAAATGCTTAATTAATCCTCTAAAGAGTTTTCAAATCATGAAAAAGTCGACCAAAATTTTTTTTTATCGCCACTTTACCGGTCAAAATCACTGTATTTCCGTTTAACACAAGAAAACTTGTTGAGCTGAAACTGTTGTACTAAGAACACAGTCGCCATCTTTGAGTCGACAATTAAAGAAGCTTATTGCTGCGTGCTGGTTTGAGTTTTATCGGTTTATTATCAGGCCACAAAAATTTTGAAAATAGGGTGTTTCTATCAAATTCAGGTTATAAGATCATGGGATACGAATGTGACTTCAAACCGACGCGAACTATAAGCGAAAATGAAAAGAACCGAGATCGTAGGTGAACGCAAGGCATCATGTGTGGACAGCGACAGCAGAAGTTGACTCACGGCTCGTGTTCATTTTCGGGAGTGAACGCGTTACGATGATGGACGTGTGAACTGGCCCTAACTGTTCACGGCAAAGTACGGTTGAGGGTAGGCCATTCCAAGTTATTGATACGGATATTTGAAGTTTTGTCCGCTGTGTCATGTACGGTTGTCAAAATCCGTTTAACCTAATTCTAAGCCTCAACAAAAGAGAAACTTTTTGAAATCTAGTTGGATAAATCGTTTCGTGTCATCGTTTGCACCATGAAGTTATTCCTATTGAGACACTGCAGACTCTTCATAATAACACCTAGATCCACAGCAAAGAGGCTGACTCGGTATCAAAGCCCATGCAGCTAGCCTACATTTATTTTCAAGTCTTAACGATGACAGGCGATTTAACGTATCGAAAATTTCAACAAATTAAGTAGCTATGTTTTAAGAACATCATGACAGTATTGCTATTGCAGGAAAAATTACTGTTGTTCTCCATAATTCATCTTTCAGAGTTCAGTCTCTGAAATGTCAGCAATACAGCAAGGAGGTATAATAAATAGAAATACATAAATACATAACACATGAAGTAGCTGCTTATCTTTCCATATACAGGATAATTGATCAGCACTGGTATTTAAACATTATGAATTACTACGCATTCGCTCACCTTTGCGTCAGCGTCTCTGACGTTGAACCGCTGCACCTGCTCATCCCCCATGGGTGCCGCTCTCCACAGCATCGGGTCAATGTCTGACAAGTAGCCTTGAGGAGTACGAAGCATTGTCACATCACAAACCGCAAATTCGGGAAATTTTTTCAGTAGGGGACATAGAACTTTGTAGTACTGCCTTGGATCAGTGTGGAGCCTAACTTTCCAGCCAGGATAAAGTTTCCTGATATCTTCGAGGATCATGGGCAACCCGTAGTAATAGCCTTCATTCGTATCGTATAGTGAGTACGAAATCACACTCTGGTTCTCTCCCGACATGGAAGACCGATATCCACAGTGCCCCTTCGTAGGGCTTGAAACATTTGGTTTATTTTTTTGCAGTGCGTCATATCGCTCTTCGCTGCAGTCTGTGATATTTGTGTGCTCCCACCATGGCAGTTTGTCTGACTCGCGATATAAATTTTCCTCGTTTGTTTTAAGAATTTTCACCGCTCTAGTTGAGTTTGAGATATTCAGCTGTTGACTCCTAAGCGACTGCTCCAGCGGTAGTTCTGTTGCCTGCCGTCTGTACATGGTCGTCACAACCAGGGACAGGGACACCACCACCAGAAACGGCCATCTGTTCAAGATTCGTTGAAGTTTTCGTTGCAAGCGCATGTCCTGTTACTTATCTCATAAGTGAAGGTCTAGCGGATTAGGGGCGGCTGCCCTCTTAGTGTCCAACTACATCAACTGATCAATAAGTTTTTAGCGATTCTTTGTAGCTTCCTCGTTTGAGATGCGGCTCATCTCCGATGGAGGCATCAGCGCCCCCACTCTGCCAGTATTGTCAGTCTCACCGTTTATGTAGCAGGTATTTTTTAAAGTACTGGAAGTAGTCTTGCAGCTATGTCGTCTTAATCTTTAAAGACGTGGATAGGAAAAAAAAATGTAATTATTGCTTCTCTTCAAGTCTTCAGATTGTGCACTGATCATAAAAATCCGCAGCGGCTGTTTTTCTAGGTTTGGTGTCGCACGCTTCCAAATTGCATTTTACTGCCGTAAATCTAAATCGAATGTAAATAATTATAGTCAACTAAAGCTGTGAGAATTGCACTGATTACCGACCGGGCAATTCGTTCATTTACCTGAAAAAGCAAGAACAAATTAGCACTTCTCAAAGTACTCGACAGGTGTATAAACGTCATGCATTTGCGATCTGTAGAACTTTGGGTGGTTAGGGTGAGGCGGTAGTGACAGCCTGGGTAGTCCAGGAAAAATAAGCTTTGACCCAGGACAAATTGCAGCAGAAACAAACTATACGCCAAATGAAAGCCCAGTAAATTTTCTATAACACATTAAGTAGCTAAGGAAATCCGAAGAGTGGAACACCCCTAAAATCCAACATGGCCGCCAGAAAACAGCCGAATTTCCGGCATGTTAGCATTTACTCTAAAAATATTGATTTTAGCTCCCATAAATGAACGAAAGTCGTGTATAAAGTAATATACTGCGGATAATTTGGTAACATCAGCACGTCTGTAGCTCTGTTAGTTCTTGAGATACAGCGTGTCAGTAATTTTACAATAGACGAAATTAGGTCAGAGTAGACCCCAAAAGTTTTTAATTATTTGACCGATTTGAATGAAATGTGGTACATCAATGCAAAATGAAAAAAAATGTAGGTTAGACTCGTTAACTTTTTTCCACTTTCCCCGTAGAAAACGATTTAATCAAAGAAAACGGATTCCCTTTTCCCGCCTCTCCTGAAAAGTTTATTTTTCCGACATCTAAACCTATCACCTCCTACAGTTTATGAGCTACAGAGATGATTTATTTATATAAAAAGTGGAGTTTAATTCTCTACAACAAAGTGTCTTTTTTTATATTTCCCAATTAGGAGACGAGTGACAGCGCCCTTTTTGGAAAACCTATTTTTTTTTACTTTTTTTATTTTTCTCAGAAACTATTTCGGAAATAAAAAATGCGACCCGGAGTTTCAAAAATGAAATTCCGCTTCTTTTGATACCAATGTCATCTCTGCAGCTCGTAAACTGTAGGGGGAGACAGTTTTCTCCCAGACCCTCATTTTTCCCGTTTTCTTTGAATAACTCGTTTTCTATGCGGAAACAGGAAAGAAGTACACGAGTCTAACCCTCGTTTTTTTCGATTTTACAAGCATGTACCAAGTTTCATTCAAATCGGTCCTATAATAAAAATAGTTTTGGGGGGTACCCTTCTCTAGTTTGGCCTATTATAAAAATGCAAATGGAAACGGCCTACTCGTTTGTGATAGTCGACCTCTTGCATACCTCTTTGAATTTGGTAACATAGTGAATGATCCCTAAATAACATTAAGTTGTTCTAACTTCTTTCTTGTATTCGGTATCCAAAGTGGAGAACAAAACTCTATCCTCGTCAGTATTAATTGCTCCCATTGAGTGAGCATCCCTTCTTGTTAGCGCGAGAGAATGTTTTTAAAACTGATCCGCTTCAAGCCATTCCCAGGGCGATAACGTTACTAGAAGTTCTTCATAGGTAGGTAGCATCATCATGCATTCCCCGGTCAATGTCCGTTAGAACTATCTTTTTATTTATTTCATTTCCATCACTAGCAGTACATACTGTGAACTGAAACAGGTTCAAGTGTTTTCCATCACAAAGCTGCTCGAACTCTGTTTCATTAAAAGTCATGCTATTCATTATCGACTATAGACAGATGCCCTCCAAATCTAGTTGAATAGGGTGCAGATCTTCCACTGACCGTAGAGCAGTCAGTATTCGTGTATCGCCAGCAAATGATGGGACTGCATAGTTGCATTCGTACCCCACGTAGAATCTAGCTTCACAGCATTCCCGTCTTATTGATTTCGTATAGGTGCTTGCATCTGGATGACATCAGCGAATAAAGAAGTGACTGCATCCTTGCATTTGTGTTTCTTTACAGTAATACCCTACCATCCAGCACCCATAACCTCTGATATTCCAAACTGAAAATGATGTAGCAAAGTGCCCTGTACCTTCCATATTAGAATAGCAGCCGCGAACATGCAAGTACTAGGTAGTACACCGAGATATGTCACTTTTGAGGGTAACCTACCCTCACGGCTTCCCTCGCGCGTGAGCTTCCGGTTTAGGACGGCCACGTGTTTCAGGGTCCACGTAGTATTGAATCTGGGCTGCAGATTGGCCAACATTACATTTTGAACATCGGCCAAATGATGATTTTTTAGAAAGTCTGTCCAATGTTGTTTTTCAATCTTGAACCAACATTGTCTGTGAATGTTCAGCCAACACAGCAGTTAGTTATCCTACTTACAAGAAAATGGAATAGTTGTGTATTCATGGTAATGCATTGATTCAGTATCGAGATTGTTCTCAATATCACTAAGACAATCAACTTTGATCTCAACTATATGCACGACGTTAACGATAGTGAACAGGCTTCCTTGTAAAATTGATTTGGCTCCAGTCAAGGATGACAATTAAAAGAATGAGATCGGTATTTATCATGGTACTTGTAGTCTTCTTTGATATATGACTGTTTTATGCATCATTAATTCAACGCATCGTCGTTTTGAAAGAGAATAGGTATTACTAAATGTCGGATCACTGCTGGAAATTATTATTAGCCCAATATTGCTACCCCGGCGATATTATTACCTTTACATTATTGTTCCTTACAAACGAAATTTGACTAATTTTCTGATACGTACAGTAAAATAGTGCCTAAATTAAACTAAGAGTATAATTTCCTTGGGCGTTTTCATGAAGCGTTTCCCAAGAGTGACCCAATGTTGGCCTAACATTGCTTGACAATGCATAAGTACCTTTGTTCTCAGCGCATATTGGTAAAGCACTGATCCAGGATCGGCTGACAAGGCTCCGACATTCACCCAACATTCCAAAACTGGGCTGCCTCCCTCCAAGGTTCTTTTGTTACGGAGGAATGGGGGGGGGGCAAACCGGAAATGGGTGGGGCCTGAGAAATCGGAAGGAGGTGGAGACGGAACCTACCCTCAAAAGTGGCATATTTCGGTGCACTACCCACTACGTAGTAGTAGTGGGTAGTGTAGAAGTAGTAGTGTAGCCAGAGAGCTTTTTTGAGAGCAACCTACCCTCGTGGCTCCCCTGGCGCGTGAGCTTCCGGTTTAGGACGGCTAATGCATTTCCGGTGTAGTGGGGGTCAGGGGGAGGGGGGCGAACCGGAAGTGGGCATGGCCTGAGACACCGAAAGTAGGTGGAGCCGGAACCTACCCTCAAAAAGGGCTATCTGGCTACACTACCCACTACTCATGCATATTTAAAAGTTGTTAATGTAAATTATTAGAAACCACTGTTGAAGCTGTAAGTATAGAGATCAGATTTTTTTACTTTGCTTCACTTAAATCATAGACGGCGCTAAAATTGATATCACACTCAAAGTGCCCGATAGGTTTTACTTCAGATTGACGAAAAAGTCGAGCAAGGTATTTCCTAAATATATGTATAAAAAAATCCCAAGTATCGTGATGCAAGAAATGTATTTACCAGTAAACAGTGGGAGACGGTCATTGAACTTCAAGGCACAAGAAATGCCCAAAATTGATTTCACGCTCTTTCGATGGCTTAAGCTGACGAATGCATTTCTTATTTGCGTCACCAAAACAGTTTGTTTTCTGGGTGAGGTCGCTTTGTGGAGCAGAAAATATAATATTGCAGTTTCACCAATCAGTTGTACGACTCTTTACTGAGGGTTGTCCTACAACTATAGCCTAGGGTATGCAAACTTTTGATCGTTTGTTTATCAGCTGAAATTTGATACGAGCATGTTCTCAAACGAGACATCTACTGTACGTAAGTGCACTGTATACACCACGCTCACAGATGCAGATGAGAATGAAATTTCGTTTGATGAATAAAGATATGTTAGATTAGGCGCCAAAAATTAGCCCTCCCCCCCCCTGTTACGGTTTGTTGAGCGTTACCTCTGACAATTATATAAGACGTGACACCATGTGGGCTATAGGGAATTTAGTGCTACACAAATCTGGCCAACTATCAACAATGAAATTCACTAATTACGCACAGCAACGCTCATTACCGAA
>LQNS02278125.1:43137546-43154367 GCA_001587735.2 Parhyale hawaiensis | reverse complement strand
ATTGAACAAGCTGTTATTAATATAAAAAGGCACAAATGATCAGATTTTGGAGTTTAGGCAAAGAAAATTATGGTTTCAGAGCCAATTTGAATTTTTGCTACCGTTGGCTCACTTGGCGGAGGTATGCGCTCTCAGAGTGCTCTAGTTCACAATCAAATCATTGGCTCATACATTTTGTCAGAGCGTCTCACTGGCAATGTTTACAGAGTCTTTCTTGAAGATGTCCTTCCGGATTTATTGGGCTATGTGCCTTTGGGTATTCGTAGAAGACTCTAGTTTCAACGAGATGGAGCTCCAGCACATTATACTCTGAATGTGAGACGTTTTCTCGACCTTCAATTTCCAAATCGAAAGATGGATCGTAATGGTTGCTCAGACCTGGCCACCAAGATCACCTTATCTGTCTCCGCTAGATTTATTCTTAAGGGGGCATATGAAAAGTCTTTTTTATGACACACCTGTCGAATTGGAAGAAGTTGTTGTCGCCCGAATTGTAGTTGCTGCTGGAGATATCGCTATGCTGAAAGTAACCACAGGGTTTGTTCTTTTATATCTTTGCTGCAGGAATGCTTTTAGCTGAAAACAGGCTACAGTTTCGTACTCTGGCGTACCTCCTCCCCTTATGAATAGCTTCGTTTATATGCTCAATTTGTAATAAATGTACATTGCAAGGTATTTATCCTGATATTATGAAGGTGGTTAGAGTGGTGCCGATACACAAAGCTGGCAATAAACACTCGGTGGCCAATTTTAGACCAATATCAACTTTTTCAATATTTAACAAAGTTTTTGAGAAGTTGATACATTCACGCTTATCAAAGTTTTTCGAAACCCAAAGCATACTCAACACACCACAGTACGGGTTTAGAAAGGAGAGGAACACCGCTCAAGCCATTTTTAAACTCATTTCTGACATATTACCCAGTTTTGCTCAGAAAAATTTACGTTTTTTTATCTTTAGACTTACAGAAAGCCTTCGATACGGTTGATAAGGATATTTTGTTGACGATATTGTATCACTATGCCATAAGAGGAGCACTGAATAGACTTATCTGTAGTTATCTCACAAATCGCCAGCAGTATGTGGTCATCGGGGAGCAGCGGTCGCAAGTTCGGAATGTGAACGTAAGAGTACCTCAGGGCTCTGTACTCGTACCTCTTTTATTCAATATAGTTATTAATGATATAGTTTTAATTCATAGTGCCGAGACAGTCCTATTTGCAGATGACGCTGTATTTTACGTCAATGATACTTCTCAGGTGGCGCTGTTGCCAAAATTGGCTGAACAATAACAGGCTTACAGCAAATGCTAATAAAACCAAACTTATGTACTTTAGCCCCATAAAATGTGATGATCTTTCTCCGGTTCACTTCAACAATGTTCAATCAGGATAGGCAACAACATTCAAATATCTTGGAGCTATAATTGATAGCAAATTAAAATTTTTACAGTACGTGTCTGAACTTTGTCAAAGACTCAGTAAAGCAAAGGGAGCCATTTAATCAGCCTCAAACTACTTACCGCAAGCCACTCTATTAACCTTATATTACTCATTATTTTATTCTCAGTTGACTTACGGCATAATCAAATGGGGTGGGGTACCGAACAGCACCATTAAACGAATAACAGTACTGATGAATGATGTACTGAAGATTATCCCACACATGAAAAAGATTTTCATGGTGTTCCCCAAATGTCAATAGATGAGATGTCCAGAAGGCTAACTCTCTTAAAATTTAGAGACGTTATAAGTATTTTGCTATCAGTTCTTGCGAATGTCCATCTCTGGTGAAAGCCAATTTTTTTGACTCCCACTACGGACCGCTTCTTCCTGATGACCGTTACAATATTAGGAACAATAGATTCAACTTACCAGTGGTTATATTGGAAATAGAGAAGCAGTTTGTTGTATTTCAAAGCATACAGGCGTATAATGAATTTCCTAACATACTAGTCGAGCCCATGTCCCATCAATGTCTTAAAATTACGTATTGAAATGACTGTATAAATCACTACAATAATTGACGTCTTTTGACGTATGCCTCATGAGCAATTTTTGCGTTTAATAGGCTTGTTCTCATTTTAATTCTAGCCAGCATCATGTCCAATGTTTCTTAAATGTTATTTTGAGAGCAATAAAGTGTAAAGCTTCACAACATTTGAAATGATAAGAAAAATGTAGAGGTACCAACATGTGTGCAACGAATATAACTTCTTTCATGCAACTCCCTTGTTGTTGTTGTAGTTACGTAGGGGGCGGCTCCGGAGGGGGTCGGGCGTCGGGCGGAAGGTATGAGAAGGAAGGTAGGGAAGACAAGAAGTCATGCACAGATAGAGGGCTGTCCCATAGAGAGGTTGGAAGGAGGGCGGTAGGGTGGGCGGGACACTCAAACAGGTGGTTTACGGTTTGGGGGGCGCGGTGGCACTCGGGGCAGGAGTCGGAACTCCCTTCGACGAAGATGTCGTACTTGTATCCGTGTTCATGGTAGCTTTTTTAAATAATTATTGTAATGAGATCCTTGCTAAAGAAAACTACCTCTTGTTATTGAGTTTAAGAACTACCCTCGTGTATATTAGCCTAATGAGCAGAGTCCATGTACTATGTAGGTAGCTAATTATCATCGTTCATTATTTACTGATTATCTCACAAACTAAGCGTTTTTCGATTTTTTATTGATGAAAAAGTGTTTATATTGATATTTTCTACTAGTAGCAGAAGTTTGTAATAAGAACTTTGCAACACCCTGTATATATAGTGGCGTATATTAATGGTACGCATGACTAATGTTCAAAACCGATCAGCTCACAGCCACTGCATGAGGCAACGGAATTAGATAGGCTGTTATTATACCTGTTTCATTGACGTGTATAATAATATTTGGTCGAACGAAATGCGTTGGGGCACAGAAAAATTGGCAAAATATTTACATAGCATGAATAGCTTCACTACACTTGAAATTATAAGGAAAATGTAGAGGTATCAACACGTGTGCAACGAATAGAACTTCTTTCATTTCTTCGTATTAACGGAGTTATCCATTTCTTAATAATGCTAGTCCTCATTGCTCTTCATCCCCACTAACACAATCTTCAATCAATGTCATATGCAAGTTCTCCACGCAAAGTGAAAGAATCAGTCACTTGCGTGTTCCATAGCTTGCAGAGAAGTAACTTAGGGTTAAGCATTTAGCCGCAGGTTTCAGACAGCCGTGGGATAGAAGCCTCTGAACAAGAAATACCACAAAATCTCCATATTCAGTTTCAGACAATACAACTGATTATGTAATGAAAAGTTTTAACCAACTACATAGAAAAATAATGGCGTCGTGTACTGTATAGGTGAGCGTGATAAAGTAATTTCGAGAAGGACAAAGAATATTACTTAATTAGTTAGAGCCTTGAAACATCAGGCACACAAACTGATTTGGACACGAAATTTATGAAACAATTTCGGAGAAAATGTTCAGAGATATATCTCTATTTCGCGTGATATCGGAATCAATTTATGATAACATATTTGCCGAATTGAAAATTTTGTTTAATCTTACTGGAATGAAACTATTCATTAGACCTTAAAAGTTAATTCAGAATGGCTACAAGCAGCTGAGATATTTTACATTCTTTGTTAAAAGAAGACAAAATGGGATCGGTGTCTTCTGTAATTATTAATGAGGAATGTTTTTCACCAAAATACTTGTACGTTCCCAAGCAATAACTCGCTGGCCCCGTATTAGCGTGGGGCAAAAACACAAACTTTTGAATTGCATTTTCCAATAGTGAGATTTTGTTACCATTTTATGTAGGATTGATGGTGTTAAAAGGTTTTTCAAAAAATCTAGCATCTTAAAGTGGCGCAAGGGTGTGGAAATTTCCAGAATTTTGTGTATTTTCATTAAAACTTTGGCATTAAACGAAGTGCTGGATTGTCAAAACATTTATTTATAAATTTTTTTTAGAGTTAATTACACAATTTTTAGCAATCACACTACGCTAAAGAACATGCTATAAGTTCTATTACAGAAATTAAAATATCAATAAAATTGAGTCAAAAGTATAAAAATTGTTATTTGCTTCGCGCAACCTGAATATGCTTGAATAAACCTTGCAGACTTGAGCATGCTATTAGTACTATGTTTTATTACAATTATTGTGGTATTAGATAAAGCTTCATAGTTTACAATTAGGATTTATATATATTTGCATTTTAAAAATTATACCAAATTCAATATTCGTGCGGCGCTACATAATATTCATCTGTACGTCTGAGATTTTAACATCATTGTTTTGAGCCACTTTGGCAACTTGATATCACTATTGGAAGTCGTATTTCACAAAAAGTTGCAAAAAGCACTTTTTTTTCGCTCCACCCTACCCCACATGGGTACCTACCAGGAGGGAAGCTTGGCAACTGCTGGGTACCAATGGGCATGATGTAGGCTCCTACTAGGATACCCACAACTGGGCTGCTCCATGTTATAATCACATGTGGTAGTTGAAATGAGAGAGAACAAGTGATTGAATGAGAATTTGGTGTGATTTTTGATCTTACAGATGTTTAATTTTGCAGAGAAATATAAGCTTACCGTTAACGGTTCTGCGTAATTTTTAATAGTGGACATTGCGTAAGATATTTATCCATCCACAGTCCAAGCGATATTTGACCACATTGCGAGGGTTGATGACAGAGTTATTAAAGGTAACCGAGAAAGGATGCAGTTGTTTGTAGAGCTGACGAGTGGTAGCTACCATCCGCATTAAGTTTTGCCCATTTTTGTCGTACCAAGTTTTTAAACACTTCAGGAGATTTCTGTATCTTCGTGCACGTGTTCTTCTTCGTTTGGAGCGAACGGAAATGCAATTTGGACATCATCGGCATACATAGAGAAGGTGCAATCATGCTGTTCCAAGGGGATGTCATTGACTAATATGACACTCATGGAAATACCGCATTTGAACAATTGGGCCCTATGCAAGTTGTGGTGGATACGAATGGGTCCCATGCAAACGCTATGAGCTTCATACACTCTCAAAAACGGGCTCTTCATGTCACGGGCCAGAGTTTTCGTCTATTTTTATTGCAACTATTCATGATACGCTCGTATTCTAAAAAAGTTTTTTCTTTATAATGAGCTCCTATCGAGGCCCAAGGAGGAGGGAGACCTGCGGATCTTCAGTCCCTTGGATGCGCTAATGCATCGATGTGATTTCGAATTCGTCTTCACTCTCTGAAAGTTTTTTCTTTGATGAAGCTTAGAATTACAAAAGTCGTGCAGACGAAGAGCGTTAAAAATGTCATTATTTACCCATTGGCAATATGACAATAAAAGTCAGCCGATGCTAGCTGGCCGAAAACAGCCACTGAAACAGCCTGATACATAACACAATGAAACTATTTACATTGCCCTGCATATTAATTAATAATATTAGTAGTGGGTAATGCACCCATTCCGCACCTCGTGACCTTTGACCTCTAGGCCCCGCCTGCTTCCGGTTTCCCAGGCCCCGCCCACTTTCAGCTCGCGCCCCCCCCTGACCCCGGCTACACCAAAAGTGCATTGGCCGCCCTAAACCGGAAGGTCACGCGCAAGGGTCGCGAGGGTGAAAGGTCACGAGGGGCGGAACGGGTGCATTACCTACTATTAGCTATTCTTCGTCTTTTATCCAGTGTTTTTGTTCGGAGGTTTTCAAGCAAGATAGAAGCGTGGAGCACACAGAAAATTTTATTTTCTTTTGTTTGAAGACAAACAGAAAACACGGCATATTCGATTGTGCGCTGAAAATAAGTCTTCAAGGCTTGACTTGTCCAAAACTTCGGACAGAATCTTTGGCCTTATCACTGTGAATTGTATTGCAAGCGTTAAAAGAAGGCGAGTACGTTGAGCCTGCTGAAAACTTTATGTTGCGGAGCACGATTGAGTTTCTGGAAGTCTCAATGGTACCCGATTAGGGGTCAAGGTCTGGCATTCAATTCAGAGGGTCGAGCCGGCGAATCTGCCTGCAAGTTCGAGCAAGTCAAGTCTCGAAGGTATCATTTTGGCGCCCAATAGAACATGTCCTTAAACTTCATTCACTGCTCGATAGTTTGGATGGGCGTCAACAGTATGTCCAGTCCTGGTGCTCGGCAGGCCTGCACTCCACTGGACATTCTCTCATGATTTCCGTGCGGTTGCGGTTTCCCTTTTTGTACCTGAAACATAAAAAATTGGAATTATTTTTTCGCAATATGAAATATACTGTAAAAATTTTCAACGAGGACAAAGTCAATTCATCAACAGCGTAAACCCAGAACAGATCTTGCCAAGTCAAAGAACATAATTACCTCCGCCAAGGAGGTTATATTTTCGTCGGCTTTCTGTTTGTTTCTCTGACTGTCACCAAGATAACTCAAAAAGGTATGGACGGATTTTAATGAAATTTGCAGGGATGGTTACGTATGTTATGAGAAACAGATGATTACCTTTTGGTGAAGATCCGTCTATCCGTTTGTTTGTCTGCCTCATTTTTCTCAATGTCATAACTCAAAAAGCTATGGACGCATTTTGATGTTTACATGAGTTGTTAGGTATATTACGAAGAGTAAATGACCAATTTTCTGGAGTGATCTGTTTGTTCGTTTGTATGTCACTGTTTTTAATTTTGTGCTTGTTAGCACATTAACTCAAAAATTATGAATGGATCTTTATGAAATTTATAGGATTTGTTAGCAACGTTAAAAGACATTATTGATTAAATTTTGGTGCAGATCGGTTTGTTCGTTTTCATATTTGTCTCATGTTTGTCATAATGTTTGTTAGCAGCATAACTCACAAAATTACGAAAGTGTGACAGCCCTCAGGTTGCCGATCGGATGCATGAGCATGATCAGGTGATGCCACACCTTGTGGCGAGGTTATAAAAATGCTCCGTACCATTATGAGCCAGCTCAGAGCTCGCCTGTTACTAGTAGGCTAAGTAGCTCTTTGACGGACACCGCCTTAGACCGTCTTAGACACCGCCTATCATGCGTCTCATACGTCCAGTTCCCAATATATAGATATACACTGAATGGAGTTTCCCTTCTCCCATGTGCATCCCTCTATAGTACCGCCCACACGTCTGACCACCGGAACCTGCATCCGCGATACCATACAAGTCTACAGCATAATCAACAGTATAGCCCGTATAGCACAGTGTAGCACGGTCCCAGAGACGCGCTAACAGAAATGCGCTTACAAAAGTATCTTCACGAAAATTGCACAAACTGTTAATACCATCAATGGGCACAAATAATTAGATTTTGGAGTTGATACAAAGAAAAACATGGTTTCAAAGCCAAATTCAATTTTTCGTTACCATTTTCCTGTTTGGCGGAGGTATGCGCTCTCAGAGCGCTCTAGTGTAAATTATACCACATTCCAAACTACGGTGCCCTGGCGACCGAGAATGGAGCCACGAGGTTAAATGTGCACGTTCAAAAGTAAAATCAAATGCAGCGACACTGATCGGCAGAACTCCTTAGTCGCTTGACGATAGTGGAAATTGTTTTGAAGATTCGCGTATTCTTATTTACGGTATTAAAAGCCGTTAATTACTGATTCTAAGTTTACCGTTTCCAGGTAAGAGTATATGATTTTGAAAAATTATTGAGACTGAAAAAAATGGATCGATTTTGATTGTGGGGTCAAGCAATTTATAAAATTACGCATGAATTTACGCGATTGAGACCCCGGCTCTGAGACTGATATAAACCGTAGGTGGGAAATCTGCTGTAAATTATTGTACATATTGCTAAATGGAAGACGATCATTTTTCTTTAAGTTTGGGTGAAAGAACAAATAAAATTAGGCGTGATGTCGGTCACCACAATCCTCGATCAATTACAGACCTAACAGCAAATAGGTTCTAATATTGGTTAGGTTTATGTTTTGATAAATTAAATATGTGGAACTTTCTGCCTTCTAGCCATGGGAATGAAAAAAAAACAGAGCCTCTTCAAGAGAAAGCTGAAAAGCGGAAGTACGCTGCACCGCGGAGGTGCAGGGCCACCCACCTACAGTGCGACCCACGGTAATAGTCCAGCTATTTATTTGTTTTAAAAATATTTTTTAAAGCAAATAATTTCCAAAAACTCCAATAAAAAGTGAAGAATGTGCATGCTAATTTTGAAATATTATTTTATGGAAGTATGGCCTTTAAAATAATAAAAAAAACTATTTTTCCATATGCTGGCACAGTAACTGAACTAAATATTAATCTCACGAGTTAAAAAAAAACTTTCACCCTTGAATCCAAAAAATCCAGGTATAAAGTACTCTCTTGATGCTCCTGCTGTATGAGGAGAAAAATGATCCTGCATGAACACGGACTTTTTGCGAAGAGACAATCTTCGCTTATTAAGCTATGGATAAAGTGCTTCCCTCAAAAGCTGGCAGTAAGCGAAGTTCTTGTTCACATCTTCTTTAGTCATGATCGGGCCAAAAGTTTTATACAATAATTAATGATGTTTGCCCCCAAACATTATCCCCCCTCCACCATGGTGGCGACGAAAACGGTGATGCAGTTTTCCTTTAATCCAACCCCATATTTTGACTCACTCTTCAGCCATCCAAAGTGGCTCCGATCTCATCAGTGAACAAGATAATGAAGTTGTATATCTTGTTTCATGTTCGTACGTTCCCAGTCAACCCTCAGTTGCATAATATGCCCTTTTGGCAATGGATGCTTTTTCTCAGGAGTTCAACAATCACTGCTCTGATAGATCATAGCGCACTGCTTAGAGTGGCTTGTCATATAGTGGTTAGGCCTGTATTTCCAAATCTATGTTACTGTTGCTTCTTGGTCACGTATTCACATGACCCGTAACTTTCCATATATCTCGTTAAGTATTGACTTTCAGCTTCCCCTTATCAGACCTTTGGTTTCGACTGATGGGATCATTCAAGCATTATTGGCCCCTTATCTGAGCACGTCGACCAAAAATTCTTGCAATGACAGCTATGAAGACTCTTTTGCAGATTCCTTCTTAATACATGTCTCTTTAGCGTCCATAAATCTTTTAGCACGTATTATATTAGATTTCAGTTTATTGGACTAATATCGTGGCTCACATTCATCCTTAAAAAACAGGAAAAATGAATATTATGGCGATGGCCAGTAATTCACAAGGAAAGATAAAAAACTATTTCCAAACAGCTTCTGCACCGTGTTGAGGCAAGTATCAACGACAATAAGATTAACTTCCTGGGTGTAACAGTCGACTTTAACAACAACGGCAGTTGTAGCCTACCACATCGTCCTACATGCAGGAAGCCGACGAACACAGGAAGGTACTTGAACGCAGAGTGAATGCCCCAACGATACAAAATGGAAGCATCCGAGCCTTTATCCATAGAAACTAATAAAATCTCGCCATCGTGGCACTTTTCCAACGACGTCGTCAAAAAACTGAAACAAGAGCTGATAAACAACGGATATTCCAGCCAGCAATTCGACCAAATTATAAGAGTATACCTGAACAAAGTAATGCAACCGGACGAAAACACAGCAGCCAACAGCGGGAACACGTCACAGTCTACTTCCAAAATAAAATGTCAAAATCGTAGAAGACCGACAAGCCCCTAGGCCAGGCCAGCTAAAATGAAATGCTGTGTCTCAATCATATTGTACAAGGATAATCTGTTACATTCTCTGTCCCAATGCAGTCATGAGTTCTTTCTCTCTCTCCTGCCTGAAATTGAGCTGCTCAATGCTATTCGTGTCTGCAGGTGTAGGCTGAGTGTATCTATTTATTCTCATTGTACGTGGCCACCAATATTGGTGACTGGGCCTAATTACTAGGTTGAATTTTGGCTACCTTGTTTGTACTTGTAAGCTTGTAAGCATATTTTGTGAACCCATTGTGTTCTTAATAAAAGCTAATTAAAAGGATTCTGAAACAAATTATCAAGAATAACATTCATTGCACCAACCCACAAGACCGACTTTAACTGCGAATCTATTACAAAAATCTCAGAATCGGAAGCCGAGTCATTCGCAACTACGCCAACGCACAAAAGCCTCCTCTTAAACAAACGAACGTCGTGGTGTATCTGTACCATTGCAAAATCGGAGATTGTGAGCTCCAGCCAAGCTCATACATAGGCAAATCAACTACTATCCTCTCACAAAGGTTCACTTTACATTTTTCTGCTAGAATAGGGCTTGAAACGCACGCACAGAAGCACCATAACACCGTGTTAACCCGAGCCCAAATAGTGAGAGGCACAACAATCCTGCACCGCTGCACATACTATCTCAGACTGAAAGTAATGGAATCACTTATCAAAAACTGTCAACCAGCCATCAACTATCAATCCACTGGCTCCTGCAGGATACTCAAGCTGCTTGGAGACATCACTCGGGATATAGCCCTAAAGCCCAGTTCACATTGAGGGCTGTGCAGCGCGTGGCCGTGCACGAGGGCAGCTTCACCTTGGGATTTCTCCCCACAATATCGTCCTATGCCTTAATCTTGCGAGTTTGGAAAACGTTCGAAGAGCAAATGAAATCATGAATAAATACGTCGTTATTTCTAATGAATGAGCGATCAGGGTGAAGAACAATGGAAATCATTCACAGTCACGCAGAGTAAAATGACCCGACTGATGAAAACTCGTTACTTACAATTGCAATTTTAATTTACAAATTAGAGATTAAAAAGAAAGCGGTCTTTATTTAATTTCCAATTGAATCGAGATTTCTTTCTAAACCTACTGCCAGTAATGTCACCATTAAAGCAAGCGAGTAGAAGCAAGCGAACCGGTATTAATTGGGCAATAGTACGCACTGTTTTATGGGTGGCTGTTTGAAATATTCATCAAAAGTTTGGCTTAAGTATGGGTTGCTGATTGCATCTACGTTATAAAACCAGAAAAGTATCGTCTGTTTTCAATAGCCGTCAAAAATTCCAAACGTAGTGACAAGATGTTGGGAAGAATCCAAAAATAAGGCCAATCAGTGACGACCTTTCGCCCGCAACACCGTGCCAAGAGGCTATAAGTAGAGGTAGCATCCTTCATGACATCAGTCCTTGTCAACTACTCACAACAGCTGAGCATCTCTGACAGCACTCCAGCAGCCTGAAGATAACCTGTCGATCTGGTCTAAACGCGTCGCAGCACAACGTATCAAGCCATAAGTAGTTAAGGGTTCTCTGCCAAAGTTCCGACCGCCGAGTGGTTCCGTCTGCTTCCGGTTTCCCAAGCGCCGCCCACTTCCGGTTCGCATCCCCCCCTAATCTCAGCTACACCGGAGGTGCACTGGCTGTCCTAAACCGGAAGGTCACGCTCGAGGGTTGTTTTTCTGTGTTTTTCGGCAGAGAACCCTCTATTGACATATATTTACATACATATATATATATATAATAAGTAGTGCTTATCAATTCAATATTGAAATGCTAGCGCAATGATAGCTTCAGTTTTACCGTTAATAATCGTGTTGTAACCATCATTAGAAACTCGATTACGTTTGAGACAGCTAAAAATTCTATTTCCAAGCTTAAGAGAGTTTAAACCTATCTCAAGAGCAATAGATTGAAACTAAATGCCTGAAAGCTCTATTCTAGGTGGCGAAACCAACGTGCCCTATGTTATTACCTCCGCCAAGGAGTTTATGCTCTCGTCGAGTTTGTCTGTCTGTTATTCTGTCATTCTGTCTGTCACCAAGATAACGCAAAAAGTTATGGACAAATTTTGACGAAATTTACAGGGCTTGTTAGGTATGTTAGGAGGAACAGACGATTACTTTTGGTGAAGATCCGTCCATCCGTTTGTTTGTTTGTCTACCTCATTTTATGTCAATACCATAACTCAAAAAGTTATTGACGGATTTTTATGAAATTTACATGAATTGCTAGGCATGCCACAAAGAGTAAATGACCATATTTTGTAATGATCTGCTGGTTCTTTCATGTGTTTGTTGCTGTGTTTGATTTTATGCTTGTTAGCCCAATAACTCAAAAAGTTTTGAATAGACCTTTATGAAATTTACAGGAGTTGTTAGTAATGTTAAATTTATTTATTTATTTATTTAACATTTATTTCTCCACAGGCGGAAAGTGTTCTGGATTATTAAAAGACATAAAAGATTAAATTTTGCTGTAGATCAATTGGTTCGTTTGTATGTTTGACTTTGTTTGTCATAATGATTGTTAGTGCAGTAATTCAAAAACTTTCGATAGGATCTTTATAAAATTTACAGGAGTTGTTAGCAGTTTTAAAAGACATAAATTATTCAATTTTGGTGTAGATCGGTTGGTTCGTTTGTATGTTTGACTTATGTTTGTATAATGTTTGTTAGCACCACAACTAAAAAGTTATGAATGAATCTTCAAGAAAATTCCAGAATACTGTCAAAGGGCTCAAATGATTAGATTTTGAAGTTGATACACAGATAATTATGGTTTCAGAGCCAATTTGAATTTTTCCTTACCGTTGCCTTCCTTGGCGGATGTATGCGATCTCAGAGTGCTCTGTTTCCTACTGCAAATGCTTGAAGTGTCAGTTTCAAAACTTATCAAGATAATTTGCAGACTTTGTGGATCTGCTGCAAAGAACAGAAAATTGAAGAGTAAGCCATCGAGATGTGTTAAATGAGTACAGATGCCTGCGACACGAAATTACGCATAGTTTTTGGTAGGAAAAATAGCGACCAATAAAGTAGACGTACATGCACCGTCTGTTGCTATTCTTCTTTGCTCTAAACAGGCAATTCAGCATTAAATTGTTGTACGGTACAATATCATTAAGCTTTGGGTTTACCTAACTTTAATGTCAAATTATTGTTATCCCACTACTTGCGTAGTTATTGTGGGAACGGAGCAAAACATCCTTGCAACGCATTGTTAAGGCCGCTGCAGACCACAGTCTTTTGTCCAGTGTTTTCACCTTTTTTTTCACCGCTTTCGAATACTTTGTGCTGTTCTTGCAAACACAACTGTGGGTCAACCAAATGTTTCGATAAAACGTTTACCGTCATATGTGCTGGCTTAGCAAGTGTCAATAGTGCAGTGTCTTGTGTCTTTCCAAATTTTTAGTGAATGTTGTCTCAGAAAGCAGTGCTCGCTTTTGTTGTTTGAGAGAGACACAGCAATGCATTCGAACGCTGTGAAGTGAAAACACAGAACAAAAGACCATCGTCTACAGCGGGCCTTAGGAGCACTTTCTATTGTAACTGCGAGTCATTAATACATGACAAGGGCTGCGGGTATACGTACAAATACTAGAAATTCAGATGCAAGATGAAACGCATTCAAGGCACAACACGTGGCAAAAATTGGTACAGTAATACGAAATGCATTTGAATAGTTTTCATTCAGAATATTTAGAAAATGTTGTTAAATACAGTATTTAATTACACGTTTCAAACAACCAAATGCATTTCAGTACGTATTTAGATATATTATACTTATAGACCGGCCATCACTGAGCGGCAATCACCGGTCTATACACCTAGCACGGTTAACCAAGAAATTGGAGAGCTAGTAACGATTTAGATTATGCCTAGGGCGGTACGGTAAAGAAAAGGCAAAATCAACGTTGACTGCAACCCCTCCCACTAGGAAACTCACACGGACTGATTTTGTGCGGCAGATATATTACAAATGGCCGTAGAGGAGTGCGTATAGCTACAGCCGACGATGTGTCGCTAAGAACTAGGGGAATTACCCAATTGCCCAACTAACTCTATTTCAGAAGAAATAGCTTTTATTTGGTTGGGTTATTATACAAACCTATCAAACAATACCGCTTTGTTCAGAAATAGAGTTAGTTTGGCAATTGGGTAATTCCTCTATATGGCGCCGCAACGGAAAGTTCAACGACCCGCCTCCCTGTACCCTAAGGTAAGTACCCCCACGATAGCTATGCGCACCTAGCAAATTTGTTGATGATTCAGAGCGCATTGAAAAAGACCGCTCTGGCCTGAGGATCGTTCTCGGGACCCTCATCACATGTGTGCAACACGTAAGGTCCGCTGCTACCGTGGGGAGGCGTATTAGCCCTCCAATTCTGATAACATGTGCTGTTTCCCGAATTTCCAATCACTGATAATTTGAAGACATAACTTGGTTAACCTGTTAGCAAATGTTTTGGTAGACACACACAGTTGTATTATTATTATTATCATCATCAAAATACACTAGACTGGCTACGTGAAACGGAGGACACTCCATAAGGTTATAAAACCCCATGCAATCACCCTAGCAAGAGAAAAAAAGAAAGAGAGGATTACAGATCACAGAATAATCTTGTTTACAGATTGCTTAACGCTGCCAATACCAGCACCACCAAAGCCAGAGCCATCAAGACTATTCTAAACACCCACCTATGTTGAAAAAAAAGAACACTTAAACCTGGCTTGTACGGCATCGTACCGGTTCTAGAACAAACTCATGAAGAGTACGAGTAAACGGCTCCAGAAGAAAAACCACCAGTGGGTGACTAGGGCAATTGCATATGTTATAGAGAAAGCAGACCCCCACCAATTGTGTGACGATGCGCCACATCACAAGGCACAACACCATCAAGCATGAACGCACATCGACGAACCACTCTGTCAAGTAAACTCAGATGATAAACAGCAGCAGAACCCAAGACTAAGGATTAGTATTCCAGAAGGGGGAGGAGATAGCAATTGAAGCAGCGACGTGTCAGCTCTGCCGAACCAAACACCCTGCAAGCACGTCGCATAAGACCAATTTTCTGCGATGATCGTGAGGCAACTGAACGGATGTGGGGCTCAAATGTCAAGTTTTGATCGAAGTTCACACTTAAGATTACCGAGTCATTAACCAAAGGCAATGCCACACTATCCGGTATGAGTGCGGAGACAGCAGGTCTCACTATACGTGATATAGACACGAGCATAGTTTTAATCTGACCTGCATTAAGTCTCATCCCCACATAGAACATCAGGAATCAATTACCTCCAAATCACGCCAAATGGATTCGGAAACCTCCCACCTATTATTAGGATTCTCTCAAACAGCCAGCAAAATAACATAATTAACGTAACCAACAAGTAAATTATGAACAAGATTAAACAAATCCGCTGTATATACAATAACAATCAAACGGCCAGAACACTACTCTGTGGGACACCAGATACCACATCCAAAAACACTTCCCTTCCTATTAACTACACATTGATGTCTACCAGACAAAAACTGACGAATAACCTCAAAAATTGAACTACTAGTACCCGTCAATCCTAGCTTATGGAGCAACCTAGGTGATTCACGCGATTAAAAGCAGCACTGAAATCAAGCTTGACCAACCTTGCCTCATGACCCCTATCAAGTTCCAACTGTAACACATGAGAAATGTGAAGCAGAGCATCACGAGTTTCCAAGCCCTTATGAAAACCATACTGTGTTGGGGGAAGGACAGCCCGGTTCTAAAAAAAAAAAAAACATCCAATCTCGATGCTACCAACCTTCATAAACTTTCAACAAAACAGGTGTGATCGAGATGGGTCTGTAATCGAAGGTTCGAGATGAGACAGAATTTTTCAGAACAGGCGTCACATGAGCTACAAGCCAGCATTCCAGAAAAGAGCCTAGCCGTAATATTAGACGGAACACAGAGGTCAGCTGGGCTGCGAGCACACCAGCCACTCTTCGAAGAAAGAAGGGAAATACACCCGATGGATCAGTGTCTCCCATAGGGGTCAAGGTCAAGAAGAAGGCTGAGCACTTCAAATGATCCGAAAACGAAACCGGAGAGCCTCGACTCAGGGTCACACATTTAACGAATGCGCACCCGGTTCCGGCTCTGCTTTTCATTGAAGTGCCGAAACAAAAGGTCCGCCTTGGCAGCAGGGTCCACAACAACGTCACCATCAGTATTAAAGGGGGACAGAAGAGCTCGCACCAAGCGCTCGCCACTTATGTGCGGTAACAGACGAAGCTAGCAACTTCCTGGACCTCGGATTATGGTCCCTCTCGGCAGTCTCATAAGCTGCCCCAGTCCGACGCTGCAATTCCCTGAAGCGCTGAAAGTCAACAGCAGACTGGCTAGTACGCCAACGAGCATATGCCTCCCGCTTCAACTGGTGCGCCCTCCTACAGGCATCATGAAACAAGGACTCATCGCCTGTCCTGACCGTAATGAAGCTAGAAGGGACATAGGCAGGCACCATCTAATCTAATACTAAGCATGACCGTCGTGTGCTTATATATAAATATATATATAAATATTTATATGTTTGGTGTCACGCTCTTAACGAAATAGATAGGCCGAATTTAGCCCAGGTTGGAGTCTCTGGTTGTCCTCTCAAGCTCCATTGAAAGTGATAGGCAGAAAATAGGCCGGGTTGCAGAAGATGGCAAACGAATCTTAAGCAGGGACAGTTTAAATTCCAACGATGAAGACATCGCAGGCTTAGTCTGATTTGTCAGAGTAGTGACAACGGTTCGGCATCGCATCAACGGAGGCCCGGGTTCGATTCCCCGGACGGCACGCTTCGGATTTACACTGCGTGGAGCACTCCAGCATCGAGAGGCCTGGCGATGCACGATGAGGGGTCCTAAATTGACTCTCAGCACGGACGGCTTCTCCTGCTCTTCACACTACTGGATCTTCAAAATTCTAGAATTCAGGCAAAAAGAAAACCTCGATAAGTGTATCCATTGTACCCTGTATACGAGATAATAAATGACATTTATTTGTTTGTTTGTTTAGCTTCTCCATACATCGAATCTACGACAAAGTATAGGGCGACCTTATCTGAATGCACTTCTTGCATTGCCGAAATTGAAATCGTAGCACTGAAGATATCTGAAGCTTCCGTTGGCACTCTCATG
>LQNS02278125.1:43023180-43033399 GCA_001587735.2 Parhyale hawaiensis | reverse complement strand
TCCTTGCGGCTGTTCCTTGCGGCTGTTCCTTGCGACTGTTCCTTGCGACTGTTCCTTGCGGCTGCTCATTACGGCTGTTCATTGCGGCTGCTCATTACGGCTGTTCATTGCGGCTGTTCATTGCGGCTGTTCATTGGGGCTGTTCATTGCGGATGTTCATTGCGGCTGTTCATTGCGGCTGTTCATTGCGGCTGTTCATTGCGGCTGTTCATTGCGGCTGTTCATTGCGGCTGTTCATTGCGGCTGTTCATTGCGGCTGTTGTTTGCGGCTGTTCTTTGCGGCTGTTCTGTGCAGCTGATCTTTCCTGCGTTCTCGATGTACTGTTACCGTACGTGGCACACGCAGTTCTAACACTTACTACGTTGTGTTGTGATGTATTTTTAGCTCCGTACATTTAACGAAAATGGTTAATGTATGATAAGTAAGGCGCTAATACCCTTGATGGTGGTGCGCCGTATGCAAACAAGTGATTTTTGCCTAGGAAGTTGGGCGAGCAGGTGTGTTGCAAAGCGCTCCAGTGGTTACATTCATATTATACCGTGTAATTTATTATCAGTATTATACCAGTGTTTATTATCTAAAGTTATGGCTTTGGAAAGTGCTTCTGTCCAACAATATAGTTGCCTATGCTGTAAATAACTTTTAAACTTGCAATGGTGTAATCGTGGAAAATGTTTCCCTTCAGAGGCTATAGGCTGGGCCATTGGGCAAAGTTAGTCAAGTTCGCCATTCCAGGGTATGGGAACCGCACCCCAGGGCAGCCTTGTGGGTTGTCCTAGCTTTGCAGTCGGACAATTCTCTTACGTGCCCGGTGTATTTTTCCCCCCTATTCATGTTCTGCTGATGTACTGTTATTTCCTATGTTTCCTCTTCTTTCTGGTCCTGCTGTTCCCATGCGCAAAGATCCGGTGTGGGAACGTCCTCGTGCTATAGGGTCCCTTCTCGCTGTCATGTTGGTGTCCTTTCTGAAGTATTTCCTTCTTCTTGTCTGTCCCTCCTTTTATTGCTCTTTCTTTGTCGTGCTTTCTGCCTCTGTCATTTTTCTTATTTTGTCTTTCTTTCCTTCTTTTGCCTTTCTTTCCTTCTTTTGCCTTTCTTTCCTTCTTTTGTCCTCCTTTCCTTCTTTTGCCTGTCTTTCTTTCCTTCTTTTGCCTTTCTTCCTTTCCTTCTTTTACCTTTTTACATTCCTTCTTTTGCCTTTCTTTCATTCCTTCTTTTGCCTTTCTTTCATTCCTTGCTTTGCCTTTCTTTCATTCCTTGCTTTGCCTTTCTTTCATTCCTTGCTTTGCCTTCCTTTCATTCCTTGCTTTGCCTTTCTTTCCTTTTTTACCTTTCTTTCCTTCTTTTGTCTTTCTTTCCTTCTTTTGTCGTTCTTTCGTTCTTTTGTCCTTCTTTCCTTCTTTTGCCTTTCTTTCTTTCCTTCTTTTGTCTTTTTTTCTTTCCTTCTTTTGCCTTTCTTTCATTCCTTGCTTTGCCTTTCTTTCCCTCTTTTACCTTTCTTTCATTCTTTTGCCTTTCTTTCCTTCTTTTGCCTTTCTTTCCTTCTTTTGCCTCTCTTCCCTCCTTTTGCCTTTCTTTCCTTCTTTTGCCTATCTTTCTTTGTCATTAATGATAAGATTAGCAAGGGGCGGTGCGGGGGGCAGCACGAGAGCGACCTTGCGATGATGCAGTTTAGACTGTGACGGCGCCTAATCATAGTAGTGCTGCGCTAGTCCTCTGGTTGATTAAAGTGATTAAGTGCGATAGTACATATTGATCAATTTTTTGTGGCTATATTGTGATTTATTATTGATATTTTACTAGGTTTTTCTTCTTTTTTGAAACTTGTAGCTCTCTATGCATTATCTCCTTTCACCGGACTCTCTTACTCTCGCTGACTCTCAATCTCATTGACTCTCACTCAAGTAGACTCTCACTGACTCTCTAGGAGGGAGATCCTTATATGTATGCGGACTTTCTCAGGCTCCAACGCTTGAGATCAGACCTTTCTATGGGGATTCCTTGGAATTCTCGAGTGAGTGTGATTGTGAATCCTCAAGGGACGTTGTCCCTGTTCCAGTTTTCCGCATGGTGGTGGATATTTATTTTGTGTTTAATGCCGTTGTGTTACAAGTCAACTGGAAACAAACTGATGTAGGTAACTAATGAGAACTGTGCTAAATTTAGAAAACTGAAAAACTGCTTTTTTTTCTTTTCTCCACTTTTATATATATTGAATTTGGAGAGACCTGGCAATAAGGGTTCTCCTGTTATCAACAGGCAGAAATTTTACAATTTTTCGCTCACTCAACTATCACGTCTTTCCTAGCTTTGTGGAGTGTAAACTGCCAGTGGATGACGTAGTTAAAGGCTTGAAATAAGTGTTCTATGGGCTGCAGAACGTATAAAAAGGTTTTTAAAGTTTTTTTATTTATACATACATATAAGGAGTTTTTCTTAATCTATATGCCCGGTGGGCATGTTTCCTATGGTTTATAAGCAGCTTGCTGGGCTAATGCTGGCTTTCTTGCCCCCAAGCTTGCAGTGATCTTCCGGCGCCTGATACGGTTAGGAAGTTTCCCCGTTGTTGGCGTACTGGGAGTATTACTCCTATTCCCAAGGGACCAGTGTCGCCCCATGTCACCAACTCACGGCCCATTACGCTGACGCCCATTTTGTCGAAAGTGTTCGAGAAATTGGTCACTTGTAAGCTTGGTCGTTTTGCTGAGGTTATGGGTTTGCTGCCTGCTGGTCAGTTTGCGTACAGAACTGGTTTGGGTTGTTGTAACACCTTGTTGTTGGTGCCACACCCTTTACAGTCTGCGCTTGATTGTCGGTCTGAGGCGCGCCTTGTACAGTTGGACTTTAGCACGGCGTTTGACAGGGTCAACCACAGGAGTCTATTACGCAAGTTTGAGTCGTTTGGTGCGGGTGGTAGGGTTCTGTCAATTATTCGTGATTTTGTTTCTGAGCGAAAGCAGAGTGTGTCTGCTGACGGCGTTTTGAGTGCCACAGTTGCGGTGGAGTCTGGCGTCCCTCAGGGTAGCGTGATTGGCCCTCTCTTATTCGTTCTGTTTACTAGTGACATGTTCTCTTCGCCGGAAAAACGATCAACTTTGCCGACGATTCCACTGTGATAGCAGTGATACCTGCTCCCCGTATGCGTATTACTCTCGCCCAGTTTCTGAATACTGATTTGTCACGCATTAGTGCATGGTGCTCGGACTGGAGTATGAAGCTGAATACCAGAAGACCAAGTCGATGAGTATCAGTCGGTCTCAGACACTTGTACTGCAGCATCCACATATGGAGATAGATGAAGCTTTACTTCAGGAGTCTAGCTCCTTGGAGATTCTTGGTGTTGTCTTTGATGAGAACCTTACTTTTGAACCGCATATGAGGCTACTGGTGCCACGTGATTCCAGTAAGATTTGGCTCCTGCGTTAGGTGAATTCTGTGTTTTGTGACGGTGAGGTTGTCCGCAGATGCTTTTATGCTTTTTTGCTGCCTGTGTTAGAGTATTGCTCACCGGTCTGGGCTTCAGCAGCTGACAGTCACGTCTGTTGGACCGACTTGTTAGTACGGCCAGCAGGCTGTGCGCATAAAATGATCTGGTAAACCTGTCCCACAGGAGAGGGTTCGCCGAACTCTGTTTTATAATTTCTACAATAATGAGAGGCATTGGTTGTATTCTGCTGTCCCGGTCTCAAAGTCTCTAGGAGAATTACACGTGCTGCGGTCGGTGCACACTTTTTCACGTTGAAGAATGTTAGGTGCCGAACTCATCAGTTCGGTCGGTGCTTCGTACCCTGATCTGTTAGGATTTGGAACTCATTACCGGCATCGGCTTTCGGTCGTGTTGGCCTACGGGCGTTTTAGTTAGCTGCAAATGTTTTTTTTTTATTTCCTTTAGCAGCGTTTCGGGCTTCCCGGTGTTGCAAAGTGCTTCATTTGGGTTATGCTTTCTGTCCTTGGGGGCCGAGCGAGAAGAAATAATAATAATACCGATTACGAATAAAATACCGAAATACCGAATCATTCGGTAGATTTTTCGGAAATCTACTGAAATACAGAACCGAATAACCCGTTTTCATCTACCGAATACTAATCTTGGCGGTACAAAAAAAATACCGAATCCCAGCCCTGCGTTTTCACGGTGCCCATTCGTACCCACCATAATAGTCTGGCAGAATAAGGGGCAATTTTGGTCAAACCATGTTTTGACTGATTAAGTTTTTTGCAGATTCTGATAGTTCAGATTCCATATAACGACGCCTGGGTGCGTGTGGAGCTCTCACCCTTGGGCAATTTTCTATAAATGCGAAAATCCAATATGGCCGCTGTGCGACGGCGACAATATCTGGAATACCCATAACTTTCTTAATATTTGCAATAAAAACCTGTTCTTGGCGTCTATAATTATAGGTTTTTAGGAATAAAGATTGCAATCAGGTGCGTGATTCCCTTCTCTGATTATTTTAAATGCTGAAAACATGATGGACCATGTTATTTTTGCCTTGTTTTTCGGATGTCTCGGGAAATTTATTACGGGCTTTTCACAATGCACACGTTTTTATACATCATTATTTTTATTTAAGATCATTTTCAGTGATTTAATAAACTTCCAATTTCTCCACAGGAATATGCTAGTAAAAGTATGTAGTACATAACTTCTATGAACATATATACATATAAAAGATATACATCAGGGCAAAGAGGGAATCCAACTGGAATGTACACCTTGCAGTTATCGAAGAGATTATTCCTCTCTTGTCTGCTGCAGGGCATGTGAACTACGCACGTTATGCCCCCTACTACATGGGAACCGTGTATGATCTGCCCAGTGGATAACTGCGACAGATACCTATTCAAAGGCCAGCATGCCATGCACCACATTCCTGGGCTATTCAATGGCACTTGCGCTATGGCCGCAGCAGACACTGCATCATTGGCATGACCTTCAAAACTAGAAGCTGTATAGACAACGGCACACATCGTACATGTCAGCTACTATCTCCTAAACACCCCGAACGAAATGCGTAATGATCAACTTACAGTAGTAGCTCCTAATTCGCACCTCCTAATTCGGACTGCTCCTAATGACTGCTCCTAATTCGGACTGCAACTTTGGATCTCAGCGCTCCTAATTCGGACAACCCCTCTTAATTCGGAAGTTCTTCATAAAAGTTTTTTCCCAGAAATCTCTATTATGGAATTATTTCCGGATCTTACAGATAATTTTACGTGAAAAAAATAACAACTTTAACGAAAAAGAGTGATCACAAACATCAAGTATAGCATTTAAATAAGGTTTCTTAATATTATCTCATATTCTTTTCAGTTACCGTCGCTTTTCAAACAGAAAACCCAGTACACCATATCATAGAAATTATTTCAGCTGTCAATTTCGGGTTAACTGAAAAAATGTAGACAACTTTTTCTATAGGTGAATAATGTATATTCAACTCATACACCTTGATAAATAAATGCTCGCGTATGAAATATTCCGTAAAAAGCTCATTCGGTGCATTTATTCATCAAGAAAACGGAGTTTCGGTACAGCTTGAGCAGTCATGTGGTTGCGTCGTGCCAAAAGTTCTGATAATGCAGACAATAAACGTGTGAGCTATGCCAAGAGCAAACCTTCTACATGCTTCCGCATAAAAGGTTTGAAAGCTAGAGTGAGGAATCTGTGAATGAACGTTTCAGTAGTGGAAATACCTCTCAAGCCAAGCAGTTTTACAAATCGAAAGCTATGAGATACAGGAAGATAATGGAGATGTTGTAGTGTAGGCTATGCGATCTATGAATAGCATCCTGAAATATGAAGAGAGAATGAGCATGTGAAAAATAATTTCAAGTTCTTTCAAACCGCTGCAAAATGAAATTGTTTATTTGTTCAATTCGCAGTTACGAGCCGTAGCAAACAAGAGGACCAAGATCTATAAAGAGACGTTTTTAATTCCAATGTACATTAATTCTCCTTCTACTTGCTGGTGAACTTCGTGTTGAAATACATATCGTGCTTACTGCAATTTAGAAAATATTTTATCCCTGAACATGTTGATGCGAGCATACTTATGCTATTTAAAGAGGTAAAGTGATAAAAAAAATCCTAATTTAACTAATTACACAGCTAATGTTAAACTTGCAATCTGATCTAACCAGTACTAAGTTACCCATAAAAAAAATTTGGATATCAGTTACATTTTTTCCCCTTATTCTTGAGGGTGACTGCTCTATTCTTTTACTGCCACTCGCTCTTAATTCGGACTCGCTCCTAATTCGGAATAGTGTTTTTAGGACGCAATCGGTCGAATTTGGAAAATCTACTGTACTTCCATCCATACCTCACACAAAGAGTCCTCGGGGCGAATGAAGCTTGATAGAATAGACAGGAAGAATCTCCGCTCAATAAAATTGTTCTATCTGTTGACCCTCTAGACCTAACAGAACTTTCTGATAAGCTTGTAAATGTAGTCACTGCTCAGATGACCAAGCACATATATGTCAACCCTAACCAACCTTTTCAACTTGGATGACAAGAAATGGAGAAATTAATGAAAGTTCGCCCGAGGGCTTCTATCAGCCCATACCAAAACTGATTCACTCCACCGTGACGTCTCGCAAACACATTAAGGTTGGCGAGTACGAGACTGTTGACATGGCATGGGGCCAACTTATAAGAGAGCATTCACAGAACACTTCAGGAGAACTTGAACATTAAAATTTCATAGCCTATCCTATGAATTGTCACATGGTAACGATCTTTGAGACTCGCTTGACAAATTCCAAGCAATACGGGATAACGCCTGCAAAGTGGAAATCGCTCAGAGAACACAGCTTATGCCACTGGGTTCCATTGTACTGAATGAACGTGCCATCTATGGGTAACTTCATGGTCACCGAGTGGCTCGGTTGGCCAAAACTACCTGAAAAAAATGTTCGGATGCACACTCACAAACGATAGAAGCAGACTGATGTGTTGCTGATGTTTGGTTACTAACCCAGAGCAGCACAAAAGATGCAATAATATCGTACGGGGAGAATAAATCCAGCAGAGTGTACAGGCTGACGAACACAACTCGTCTTCCAGTAGAGTGCATTGTTTTGACTGTGCCAAAGAAGAAAGCTCAGCTGATTGATGTCAGTGATAATGATTTCAAGATCAATGTTCATGAATTTCAGAGGAAAATGTTATTCGTGACAAGCAAGGATCTAATTCCCTATGAACTGAACTGTGGATAAATAATACAGCGACATGATGTGTCAACAAGCCAAGAAGAAGCTGACACCATCATATTACGGGAGGTCTCCCGAGTTTCGAAAGAAACTGTCCTGGTTGTGACAAAGGATACTGATGTATTTCGGCTCCTGCTGTTTAGTGAAAAAAAGTCGAGATCTCTTGCACAGTATTCATGACCTCCTTTATTGAAGGGAGGTGTTTCTTGGACATGAATGCATCTGGGGAGACCTGCAAACAAATCACTCCAGATACGTTGGTAGTCCACGCTCTCCCTGGATGCCGCACTGTCCCATCATTTCACAGCATTGGCACTAGCACAGGCCGGAGGGTGTTCAAAAGCCAGACTTGTGGATGTGGGTACTTGATCAAATGGGTCTGACCTACCATGCATGGACAACCACTGGCACCAGTTGCTGAAAGTAAGTTTGTGACATTTCCCCTTGCATGTTTTGGTCTAAGAAGCTACCAGTCTCTCTCTGAAGCTCGACAAAAGACCTTGAACAAGAAAATTGCTCTGAGACGAGCTTCTGCCCACAGCTGTCGTCATTACCGCTACTGGCGAAGCTGCTAGAAAAGAATATCCTTCCGGTCCAGCCAGTCAGCCACAGGACTCGCATTGGATCCCCATTCACCTGGCCTTCATGTCATACCAAGTACATAGTAAATACGCCCAGGAACGGACGGACACTTTGCATCCAGTTACTGTTCCTGAGGAGGTTGCTGTAATACCACAGGAACTTGTTCAAGTCATCAAGTGCTCCTGTCGAACAGAAAGACTACAGAACACAACGTAGTAGCTACCAAAATGTCAGCCTCAGATGCAGCGCTTTTTGTAGATGTAAAGGCGAAGCTTTCTGTGAGAACAAGAAGTTTTCCGTTAAACCTCAAGTTTACCTGTATACTCTCTTCGATTGAACTGTACATTTAATACTTCTGAGTTCAATAAATCAAGCGTTAACCTTTCAAAAATATTTGATGCATGTTAAAAATGGGCACTCGGTAGAACGCACACCACTTTCAATTCTAGTGATAATTTTGAAAAATCCCAGTTTTGTATGAAGGTTCTGGATGGCTAAGATGAGAAAAAACGTGCAATTTATAATATTTTAGCTATTTAGGTTTACTTAATTGGTATAATAATCATCTTACAGCAATCCTTGAACCTAAAACCCCAGGTATGGACACCAAAATCAAGTTTCTATCAGAGATTTTAGCATAGTTATGGATGTGTCAATTTTAGTTGACACTGCTCGGCGGCCATATTGGATTTTAAAACTTTTAAAAAGTTACTCAAGGGTGAGAGCTCCATACCCACCTATGTGACATTATTTACATTATAAACAACCAGAATCTACACAAAACAAGCTTAATCGAAACATGTTGACTTCTGTGGCTGCCAGGCTATAACTTAGCATAGGGCCCATTTGTTCAAATGCGGCGTTTCCATGTATGCTATGAGTGTCGGACACCCATTACTTTCAGACTAAAGCTGCTAACCAGGTCGCTCAGGTGCCCCTTCAATGGGCAAGGGGACCCCACCGGGTGACTGAGGGGGCCCTCTACAAAGAGTAAAGGGACTCAACCGGATGACTTGGGAGACATGCCGGGTAATACAGGGCCTCTTGAAGGGCAAGTGAGCCCCACCGGGTGACTAAGGGGCACCTTCAGATAGCAAAGGGGTATAGGGTGACTCATGGCCCTTTCAAAGAGAAAGGCGGCTCCATCGGGTGACTCAGGCAACTCCTTAAATACCGAAGGGATCCCACAGGGAGACTCAGGGGCCTCGTCAAAGTGCACGAGGACCCTCACTCAATTCTCTGATAGAATGACTTAGGTGCGGTCGATTGAGCGGCAATTTTAAGTCTTTGAGGCTTTAATTGTCCGAATTTTCAGACAGGTGGCCTGGCATATACTTGTTGATTCAAGTTGAAGGAGTTGAATCATACTCAATTACCTGTGACACTTCCACAAAGTCTCACTCTGTAAAATGGATATTTCAGTCTTCTCAACTCCACATGGTTTGGCCAAAATTGCCCCTTAGGCTGCTAGACTATTATGGTGGGTACGAATGGGCAACGTAAAAATGTGTTGAGCCATATTCACTTTCAAAAGTGTACCTTTCCTCGCACGGGTCACAATTTTCGTCCATTTTGATTGCAACTTGTCATGGTACGCTTGTGTTCTAAAAAAGTTTCTTATCTAAAATTGGCCCCTGTCGAAGACCCCGGCAATGAAGACGCTCGGCCGTCGTGTTGCATCGCCGTCGGAATCGTAGGTCAGGGAAAAAGAGAAAATGCAGAAGAGAGTAATATCAGTAAAAGCACAAAACAGGAAGGAAGCAAAATAGGTACGAAAGACAGACGTTCCAAAGGCCCGGCCAATGGCTAAAGTAATCTACACTACCCTCTGGGGCGCTGCTTCCAAGAACATAGGATTGGCGAAGCTAAACAAGTAAAAACACTATCTGCAGACGCACGAAAGATGAGAAGGGAGCAAAGACATAAGAAAATATGGTATAGTTTTACCTTGGGTCCGGCAGCCAGTTTACGAAGTTTTTCATAAATAACATTTGTTGGGAAATACGTCGTTTTCGAGTTATATTACAGATTTACTCTTTTGGTAGGAATATCCTTACCGCGACGATCGTGACAGCAACAATATCTGAACGTTGTGGCAACATTTCCGGTTAGTTTCAATATGGCGGCGGCTGTTGATGGTGTGTGCGAGGGTTGCTCTGTGAGTTACTTCGAAAGTGTTCAACGTATTTTGACACTTTTGCAGGGGCGGCGAAACAGGGGGCCTGGGGGCCCGGGCCCCCCCAATAATCTTTTTGTGTGGGCCTGGCCCCCCCCCAATAATCCAGGTTGACTTGAAATTTTAATTTCCTAATACTGATTTTTTCTTTTAAATTTCTTGTACAAACATAACAAAGATGCGAAAGAAAATACGAATGTACAATAATTGTAATATATTTTACATTCTTCCATACTACT
>LQNS02278125.1:42992808-43008730 GCA_001587735.2 Parhyale hawaiensis | reverse complement strand
TGGAGATAATTCGCTGCTGGCTCTCTCTTTGGTTTCAAACTGCGGCACCACAGAAGACACCCAGCAGAGTGACTCCACACACGTGAGGTGATATGAGAAACGTCACCTGGACTTCTTCCGAAGACTCTCAAGGTAACTCAAGGTATTGTCCGATTGTTATGAAATTCGCACAGTATACCTAAGTAGAAGTGAATTTGAAGAACATGTTATTCATATAAATTTTTCGGTTTTCGCAATAGTTTTTGATAACCTAACCTAACCTACACTAACCTACCCTAACATACCTTACCCTAACCGACCCTACCTAACCTACCCTAACCTACCCTAACCTACCTTAACCTACCCTAACCTAATGAAACTGAAATTTAAGAAAAACTAGAATAAAATGTTCTTGAAATTCAATTTTACATCTATTGTGCGAGTTTGATCACAATCTGACCATTAGTAACGGAAATAAAATGTTTGTACTGCAAAATATACCAATAACAACAACACGACACCACTACAAATAAAAGCTATACGTCCGCACTCTACAGCGGTCACCGGCAAAATACAAATCACTTAAAGGGAAAATTCAGATTTCCCCAAAAGTTAAAATAATTCCCTAATAATAAAATTATAGAAATAAAAACATCACGGTATACATAAACACTTTATGCTTATCTCAATATACGCGGTAGTACATAATTACTAATTACTTGCGTAATTGTCAAGCATAAGCTGAAAAAGTCCCGAAATTGCTCTACAAATCCCTGAAACCATCTAAAATTTCGAAGAACTGGGGTAAATCGTGCAATAGTTGCAGCCATACACGCTTCTTTTTGGTTGACACCAACGCGTCACGCAAGTTTCTTATTGGTCGAGTCGACCAGCATGTCACGCAAGCTTCTTATGGGTCGGGAAGAGTGCAGGCTGCCACTCGCGTTAATTAAGCAAGCTTGTTATTGGTAGAAATTAAGAACATTACTTTAAAACTATTGCAAAAATCGAAAACTTATCATGAATAAAATGTACTTATAATTCAATTTTACGATTTTACGTATACTGTGAAAGTTTCAAAACAATCGGACTATAAGAAAGAAAATAGACTGGCTACCTTAAAGTAAAAGATTGCCTATGTATGTTTCGCATACCAATACATTTTACTCGTCCGAAACATCAGACGAGAGCTTCAGTTTCGCCATTCACAATCATGTTGCAAGTGTAATAAGAAACTCGATTACCCCGGATATAGCTGATCCTATAATTCCATTTTACTACGCCTATTAACGTTTGAAACTATGTCAAGAGTTGCAGATTAAAGTTAAATGCTTGAAGCGTTATTCTTGATGGTGAAGCGAAAGTAGCCAATTTTATTTTTACTGCAAATGTAAAACTCAAGTTGAAGTGCCTCATTCAAAATTTTCTTAAGATAATGTGCAAGCGCTGTAAGCCTTTTACAAAAGAAACTTAAAGATATGCCATCGAGCTCAGCCAGAGAGATCACTGATGCTTACTTCAAGTTTTTGACCGGAAGTGTGGCATGCTGGCCATTAAAGTAGATGCAATAGCACCGTCTGCTGTATTTTTTTTATTTAAATAGTCAATACAGCATTCAATTGCTATACAGTACAGTATCATTAATCCTTGTGTTTTCATAATTTTCATGTCACAATTTTTTACCCTACCAGTTAAGCATTGTAGGTACAGAGGAAAGCACTATTTGCGAGGAACCCTATCTACCGCAACTGCAAGTCATTAATACGTGGCAAGAGCTGCAGGTGTACGTACGTACAAATGCGGGAAATTTAGAAGTAAGCCGAAACGCATTCAAGGCAGAATGCACAGCAAAAAGAGATAAAGTAATACGAAATGTATTTAAAAATGCATTTCAAAAAATTGAATACTTTGTATTTAAATACACTGCATCTAGTTAAATACAGTAATTACTGGCACGTTTTCAAAAATATCTGTAAATACATTTCCAAATAACACAATATATTTTAATACAATTTTATTTAAATACTGCCCATCACTGGCTGCGACTAAATGCTCAATCGCGAGATATTTCTTTAGAAATTATGGAACACGTACTCTAAGTGACTGACAGGAAGTAAGGAGCGTTACGGGAGGACTCACGTGTAACTAGCATCGCAAAGTGACCTCATTAATGATGTCACGTCGACGAACGGTACAGCAGAGCTGCCTACGAGTATTTTAATCAATTTCGCCAGAAAAATCGTCGTCAATTATAAATTTCACCCCTTAAGTACATGAATAAATGAACAGTGCATATACATTGAATAATAAGCAAGTATCAATAGAAAATTGTAGTGAAGGCTGGTAGAAACTTTCACAGTACCGGAGGCAAGATCTGGGCAGGTATGGCTCCCCGATTTAACTCGTTCTCAAAAGTGAAACCCTATTAATACTTCATATGCAGTTCACAGTTCTATTTACAAAACATAATTAAACATATCATCTTAATTCACTCATTCTCCCGCTCATGACTGTCCAGCTACTTGATCTGTTCCCATACACAAAACACAATAAAATGGTTGTCGTCAAGCACAGAAAGTTTAAGCAATAACTGTTCCTATGGTTTCTCTCGCACCAAGAATATAACTCTGCTTATTTTTTGGTTAGGATTAAGAGCCCAACTTACGAAAGACTGAGGCCCGACCCTCAAATACTTTGACTCGTCGATGTGACATCATTCGGCTGCATGCGGGCATGACTAAGTTTTATTTAAGCCCCATTGAATCCTCCCGCTACACTCTTTGCTTCCTGTCCTGGTGACTGAATTTTTAATTTTGCGTGTGCGCGGAAAACTTGTATATGAAATGAATTGATTGTACTGCAGGATTAATAAGGGCAGCACGGAATAGCCTGAATTAAGAAGTGAATAATTCCGTAAATGCGAAGAAGGTATATGCGTTACATTCGATGCACATTTTTCAATATCATTTCAAATGCTGCGGAGTTATTCGTGCTGTGTAAATATATTGCCTATATTTTCGTGCCCAAACGCATATCGTTCTAACCATTCGGTTTTGAACGTGACTCATGCGTATCTCTGATATGTGCCACTATATTTGCTTCCATTAGAGCAAGCTGAGGCCTAGTTAAAATCGTTTTAAATTTGCTAGAGTCATCTCTACAAAAGTAAAAATGTTGTGACTCAAACCTTTGCAGTAATTACATAGTGTTTGTACATTACCACATATTTGAGAGCTCTCATCGTATGACTTGACCACACCGTCAGGCTAGCATGGCCTTACCAAGTACTGGCGTACCACAGGTACTCTCGCTTCACCCAGGGCAGTTGGCTATCAGCAGTACTGTCGTCAATCGATTGGGTGTCCATTGGAAACGGCCAAGCGCGACCCACTTTGCTCTCGTATTTCTGTGTTCAGTCAAGAAAATCTGAATTGATATGTGCAGTCTATACTGAAGTCCTATTTTAGCTTACTATTTTCTTTTGTACTGTGCCACGATGTGTAGATAATCAGAATGGAATACACCTACCAACAGGGTACTAAGCACGGCAAGTAAATCCCGCCATAATGTGAATAAATGAATGAATTACTTAGCAAGTCAACCATCGAAGACCTGCACTGCCCCCAAAAGTATTGACTAGTAATCATATATTGACTGATATTTAAATTATATAATCAACATGGAAGGCCTACACAGAACAATCACCAGCCTATTCTCAGAGACATTATAAGTGAAGCAAATTTACTCTCGCCAGTAGTTACTGAAACTCACGTGAATAAGAATATTTGTGATGCAGAATTTAATGAGAAAAGTGTGTCCTGCGCAGATGTGACCCCGAAGACCAAAAGTGTGACGGTATAACAGTGTATGCATTACAGAAATTCTATAATAGTAAGGGTGAATGTTTAATTCTCGTATGAAAAATGGAACTAAAATTAGTTTATTTGGTATGCTATTGATCACTGAAACGTATTCTAAGAAATTTACGAAGCTGTGTGAGAAAACTTAGACACATTGCAGTGGACTTCAGAGTGAGTACAGTTATTACAGGTGACTTCAACTTTCCATTCCTTAAATGTTACTAGCCTACCACACGTAAAAGATGAAACTATAACTTGTCTTCAGCTCAAAGCTTTCCTGCAGCAGATATATAAAAGAACAAACCCTGTTCTTACTTCAAGTAGATCAGCTCTCGTTAGTGCAGGTGACTGCTGTACCAACAACGAAAGAAAATATTTCAGACCTCATCTTTGTATAGAATTCCCAATTTGTGAAAAATGTCATCATCCACGACACAGGTTTGTCTGATCACACGTTTTTTTATGTCACAACCCAGTTCAGTAGCTGCGAAATGAAGGACCCTAAGAATAGTGAGCAAAATTACTAAATAGTCATCTGATTTTAACTTGTTTAAGGGAGAGGTAAACTATGAAGATTTAGATGCTGAACAGCAGTCTGTAAACTGAAATGCCCTTCTTAACAACTTTTTTCGAAGTGAAACCATGGATGAAATCTTCAAAAAAGTTTTAATAATAAGCCTACGAAATATTTTAACCCAACTATAGTATATATCTAAAAAGGAAAAAATATCACCATAGATTCCGCAAAGGTTTACTGAAAAAAAGAGCGAGCCTGATCTATGTAAATTCAGGGATGCCAACTTAGCTATTTTCTACCTGGATCTAGCTAGTTTTTACCTCGTCTAGCTGAGGAAAAAATCAGTCTAGCGGATAGCTATAATCTAGCTTATAAATAATTCGATTCAGCTAGTTTTTACTGTAATTACTCATTTGACCGATGGATGGACTATTTCCTATTACACGTATCAATAGCTAAGTAAGTCATTACGCTTTCAGTGCACGGTAGAAATTCATAATGATTAACGACGACCAAATGAGTTGCGTACCTACGCGTTGGGAACGCGGTTACTGTACAAATGTTCCGTGCCGTTTAAATTGTTGTTCGTAGGATCTGTTGAGATCAAATAGTATGTTATTTAAGATATGATTTTGTGAGAGTATAGTTTAATTTCCAGTGTTAGGCACAATTCCGTAGATAATTTTATAGATAGTTTTTTTATGTCACATTGCAACTAGTTCTGAAAGCATTAGTCATGACAACTCTTAGTTTTATCGAGACACGCAATATAAATGGAATTTCAGGAGTAACAAAAAAGTTAGTTTATGCAAATTTAGTTGCTAGAAGTTTAGGAAAACCGTAGTATAGCGCATTGTGATGTGCTATATTCGGGAAAACTCCGATCTTGTTACGCATATGAAACTTAAACAGCACGTCAAACTACCCCTATGTAATCTACTTACTTCTTTACCAAGATACTTGTATTCAACCCCCAACGACAATGTTACCTTGAGAAAACACTTGCTCTGTTCGTTAGTTCCCATCTAACCATTGTCAGAAGGGATCACATGGTAGACTGTAGACTTATTCTTGAGTCTAACAACATACTGTATCTGTTAATAAATTATGAGAATTATAATAAATGATTACAGTGAAAAACACGAGAAAACTGTACCAGCATTTCTAATTTAGTCAGTCTGGAACATGGTAATGCTAATAACATAATAAATGCAGTGAAAATGAAACTATCCAGCAGGATGAATCTGATACTTAAAAATACACTAGCTATCAAAACTCGCAATGCAGGAGGCAGGATTTATATGATATGAATATAATGTGTACAAAACTGAGTGAATTTTTTATTTATTATAGATAAAATATAGTTGCCTTTCACTCTAATTAGCTACTTCTCTCTTCATCTGATCAATAGTTAGCTAATATTAAAATTAATTAAATTAGTTCGTTTGTTTTCTTGTGAAATTTCTGCTTTTTGTACTAATATAAGTTTAGTTAATATTATGGCTGGAAACTGGCTCACTAAGTTGGAAAAACTAGATCATCAAATGTTGAATCTTATTACAAATATTTGCCACGACAAATTAAGTGCCAGCTAAAACTTAAAGAAATTATTATTATCAGAGTATCTATCATTTTCCAACAAGTGAAGGCTTTCTGGTCTTATTACTAGAACAACTTATTTCACAAAATAAGTGCGCCACAGTAGGGCATTCCGATAATGTTTAGAAACTCAGTTGGATAAGATGGTACCATACAACACAATTGAAAATCTAACTATAGGCTCTCGAACTTAGACTGGCAAACTCTCACAATGAAGAGAAACAAGAAGAAAAATTAGATAAAAGAAAACAGTAAGTAGCTACTTCTTTGTTTATGTCTTGAATTATTCGTCTGTGAAAAAATTTCGATCACTATTAGGCCAATATGAATCGATGGGTGATGATGATCAAGAAGCGAGTGAAATATACTCGGTTGTCAAAATCAGTAAGTATTGTAGTAAATAGACCAGTAACACCGAAGTTCTACTACTGGAAGCAATTGGTAACTATATGACAGACTTTAAACTTAGGATACAAAACTTAGTATCGAACTGGCCGTCTAAGAGCTTGATGGAAACAGTGTTTTTTCAGGACCAGATGATGATGCCGCGAAAATCGGCGTTAGTTATTGGATGAAGGGGCATAATAACGAGCTCCAACAGACATTCAATCACTATTCCAATCCCCAAATCTGGAAAGAGTACAGGATCTGTAGCCAATCATAGACCAGTCGCTAACTAACGACCTAATGAAACGAAGGAAAAGTGTCCGTAAAATCCTGGTACGCCATCATATAGAGAGTACATATTTCCTAGAGCACCACGAGGTACCTTGCTTGAGCCTGTACTATTTTCTCATCATAATCAGTGACATGAGGTACGAATGTAACTAAGCGGTCCCGTCGTCATTTGCTAACGATACACGGATACTAACCGTTATATGGTCAGTGGAAGATGTGCACTCTATTCAACTAGATGTGGAAAGTAGCTGTCAATAGTAGGTAATGCATAGCGTGGCTTTTATTGTAACAGTGTTTGAGCTGCTTTGTGGTGGAAAACACTTTAACCTGTTTCGGTTCGCAGTATATACTACTACTCTACTAGTGATGAGAATAAAATAAAGAAAAAGATAGTTTAAAGGGATATTCGCCCCACACCCTTTGAAGAACTTGTCGCTAGAGTTATCGTCGTGAGAAAGACATGGAGCTGATTGATTTTAGGAACATTCTCGCCCCGCTAAGGAGAAGTGATTCCCACTCTATAGAAGCAATTAATACTGTAGAAGGTAAAGTATTGTTCTCCACTTTGGATACCAAGTACAAGAAAAAAGTTTGAATAGCTTCAAGCCATTTAGAGATCATTCACTACGGTACCAAATTCGAGGAGGTAGGCAAGAGGTCGATTATCGCAAACGAGTTTGCAGCTTCCATTTGCATTCACTACAGCGGACGAATACTTGAACGCTCCTCAGTCATATACTTTTGGAAAATTCTAGAGCGTCTGCTTATCATTATAAATGTGAATGAACGGATTTCTGTCAGACACTCAGAGAAGACCTTAGGTCGAGTTTACACGTCATTCATATCAGCACGTTTGCTCATCCACTTAACCGAATGTGAGAGGGCCGACACCCTTTCACACCCTTACCGCACCCTTACGGCACCCTTAACACCCCAAGTTCTGCAGATACAGCAGTCGTGTGCCGCTTTGAGACGTGCTAACTTTTTCTTACTTTTCCAGGCGAGTGGTCGTATTGCCCGGCAATTCTTATGACTTCACTGGACTAGCTAAAATTGTTTGCATGCGGTTTAGATTTATCGCGGTGGAGTTCAGTCAGAAAGAGTGCAACACCTAATCCGTACAAACAGCCGCTGTGAATGTTTACGGTCATGCACAATCTGAAGACTTGAAGGCAAGTAGTTGCTCATCTTCGCATCTACGGCGCTGAAGATAAAGACAACATAGCTCGAAAACTGCACCCAATGCTAAATACAAAGAATACATGCTGAAGGACCTTCGAGACTGACGATACTGGCGGAGTGGGGGAGAGGGGAGGCGCTAATGCCTACATCGATGATGAGCCGTATCTCAAACGAGTAAGTTACAAAGAATCGCGGCAAAAAGTTATTCATCACGTGATACAGTTGGACATTATGGGGCGACCGCGCCTAATCCGCTACACCATACTCATGAGATGAACACCAGGATATGCGCTTGAGACGAAAACTTCAACGAGTGTTCAACAGCTCGCCGTTCCTGCTGGTTGTCTCCCTGTTGCTGGTTGTGACAATCGTGTACCGATGGCAGGTCACAGAACTGCTGTTACACCAGTCGCTTAGGAGTGAACAGCTAAATGTCTCAAACTCGACTAGATCGGTGGAAATTTTTACAACAAAACATGAGCAATTGTTGCGAGAGCCAGACAATCTGCCATGGTGGGAGCACACAAATATCACAGACTGCAGCGAAGAGCGATATGACGCATTGCAGAAAAATAAAAGAGATGTTTTTAGCCCTACGAAGGGTCACTGCGGATATCGAGCTTCCATATCGGGAAAGAATCAGAAAGTGATTTCGTATGCAATATACGGTACAAATGAAGGTTATTTCTACGGGTTGCCCATGATCCTCCAAGATGCCAGGAAACTTTATCCTGGCTGGAAAGTTAGGCTCCACACTGATCCAAGACAGTACTACAAAATTCTGTGTCCTTTACTGAAAGAATTTTCCGCACTGGCCGTTTGTGATGTGACAAATCGCTCTCAAGGCAACTTGTCCAACATTGACCCGATGCTGTGGAGAGCGGCACCCATGGGGGACGAGCAGGTGGAGCGATTTATTGTCCGAGACGCTGACGCAAAGGTGAGGCCCTTCAGTAATTAGTGGGTAGTTAATATAGACGATCCTCGAGATAGATGGCGTCATTTTATTTTACTTAAGCCCGTATATAGCTGTTCCTATAATCTAAGTAGGTTATTAGAATCTAAAGTGTGGTAACATTCTTAAAGGCGGTATAAACGGCTTGAAAAAAAATCTTACTGCATTTTAAGTTATGTGGTCCTAACCAATCGTAGAGCTCGATGATCGCCTGTCGTATCTAAATGCCAGTGCTCATCAAGCATCCTGTGTAAGGAAAGATTAGCAGTAAATTCATCTGTTTTATATATTAGATGCGGGCTATTAGATGGCCATGAATATTCAAATACTGCATGTTAAACTCGTGGCCAGCTTTTCTATGGACGTACTTAAATTCTGGTCTAACGGGATTTTAATTTCAAACCGTTAAAAGTGGTTAAAGCCACCGTGGACTTATTAGCATTTTGTCTCATTTTGAATGAAAAATAAATCTAAGTTTAAATTCCTTCCACTTCTCGACAGTAAAATATCCAAAATTTTTTATGCTGCCACCTACCATTCACGTCATTAGTTCATATGGCTATTTTCTGGCAATTAATAAGCCTACCAGATATTCTCCCGAAAATCCCATAACTCAACATTCGCTATTAGATCATATCTGGTTAAATTTTTACCCAGGTGCAAAATGTACTTCTGGAGTCTTGAATGTTGACCTCTCTGATCACTTCCCAGTTATGCTGATACTTACCTGTAACACAGAAACCTATTGCCCTAATAACTTCTCAAGGCCGATCAATGTTGCTCAGTTCCAAGAACGTTTTGTCAGTAAAATTCAACAAGCAAGCTTCGCGAATGTATACAGTTTCTCCAATGCTGACCTTCCAACGAGTGCCTGCATGATCTCATTTGCTCGATTTATTTTTAGTATTTCCCGTTGACAAAGATTAAAAATAAAATGAAAAATAGCAAGCCGAAATGGTTTTCTAGGGATATAAAATTTGTCATCAAAAAGAAGCATCGATTGTATAATTTATTCAAACGAGATATAATTACAAAAAAGTCGCATACAGTGCATAGAAATGTGCTGAATCTACTGATACGTACATCGAAAGAATATTAATACAAAGAGAGAGTTTATGAATCCAGTAATTCGTCTCGGAAATTGTGGAAATACCGAAAAGAGATCTTAGGTTGAAAGACAACCACGAAAAACATCTCACTCAGCTTAAATGGGAATGCGCTTGCAGACGCTGAATCAGCTGACCACTTTAACAATTATTTCACTTCTATTGCAACAACTCTGGTACAAGACCTACCTCAACAAGCTGCGAATTTGATCATCGATAGTGATTATGTTCGTGATACTTGTGTCTTGAGGCCCACCGATGCCCATGAAATAAAACAAATATTAAAATCATTCAGCGGTAAACGTTGTAACCGTCACGACATTCAACCTTTTCTTCTCATGAGAATCATTAATTGTATAGTTAATCCACTTTGTTATATTTTCAACTTGTGTTTTGCTACTGGTATTTACCCCGATGTACTGAAGTATGATCGTGTTATACCAATATTCAAATCAGGCAATCCTAATGATGTAGCAAATTAGGTACAGACCAATATCAACGCTGTCAACGTTCAATAAAATACTTGAAACAGTAATTCACTCCAGATTAACCGAGTTCCTAGCGGTCCATAGCGTAATTTCGAGCCGACAATTTGGCTTTCGTGCCAAATCTAATGGTACCTTAGCGATATTTCATCTAGTAACTGACTTACTAAAGTGTTTTCACGATAAATCGTATGGGGTCATCTGTTATTTAACATGCAGAAGGCATTCGATACGGTTGACAAACAGTTATTGTTAAAAAAAACTCGAACACTATGGTATTCGTGGAACAGCAAATGCATTATTAGCAAGCTACTTATCCAACTGTGACCAATATGTTCTATGTAATACCGTTAAATCTCAAGTTTTACCTATTAAAATTGGAGTCCCTCAAGGAAGCGTACTTGGACCGTTGCTTTTCAACATTTTTATCAATGATATAACTACTCTTGGAATGAAGTGTGTTCTGTTTTCTGATGATGCAGTGTTCTACACTACTAAATGCATTTTCTCTCAGCCATAACTGATATTGAACATATTCTAAGTAACTGTCGCAATGGTTAATTCAAAATAGACTGATTGCCCATAAGGATAAAACTAAGCTGATGTCATTCACTCCATGTTCTCGTCCTGACTTACCGACGATTCATTTCAACGGTAAAGAATTGGAATGGGTGTCTCAGTTTCGATATATTGGTTTGATTCTTGACGATAAACTTAGTTTCAAAGCCCACGTTGAAGAGTTAGGCCGAAAGCTCAGTAGAGTTCATGGCATAATGTATGCAGTGTCCAATTATGTCAATCGTGATTCGTTGAAACAAATTTATTATTCATTAGCGTATTCCTTGTTAATTCAAACTATTATCATCTAGGGTGCAGCCCCTCATTATTATATTCGTAAGCTAGAAGTTGTGCAAAATAATATACTAAGGCAAATACTTCGCGTTGAACGAGATCGAAATAATATACCGTTGATGAATCGCAGTGATATGTACCGCGATTTACTAATGTTGCAATTTCAAGATGTGTATAACTATTCGCTTCTTACGTTTTTCCGTTCACTCATACATAACCATCCTCTTGTCTTTCAACAATATTACGCACACTCATACCCCATCAAAACTACGAGATGAGATGCTCCATTATCAATCTTCCAAATGTGCGTGTTGATGTAGAGAAACGTTCAGCTATTTTCCAAACAGTGTCACTTGTTAATCGAATTCTAACACACCTATTTAAAAAGCGGTATAAAGATTATGTTATGCAATTGTATTAGTCTAATTATTACTTGTTCCCCAACTTTTCTATGGGTTATGCAGATATATTACTGTACGTATATTGAACTCAGAAAGTTTTCATTACTGCAATGTTTATCTGTGTGTTATAAACCAATCAAACCATCACCCTAGTACGAGGAAGCTCGCCCACACCCAGCTAGCCTTAAAACAGCTAACCAACAATGAGCTTCGCTCGTATAGGTTAGGTTAGGCAAGGTCTTGTTCCGCTAACGTCTCAATGATGCCCCTGAAAAAGTATATTACTTAGAATGTTAAAAGAACCAGACCTATGCTCCCTAACCTACAAGGTTCTCGGCCTAACCTCGAGTGCTTATTGTAGAGGTGTACCTACCTCTATTAGGCCAATACGAAATGTATATATTCCCGGTTAAATAAAATGCCATATTGTAAGTTTATTATAATTTTATTTATTCTTTCCATTCGTCTGCGTTATACAACAATGCTATTGTCTCCAGTCTAACATAATAGCTGTCCTGAACTGAGGTCTTCGTACTTCGCTTGTTCAGTGGTGTTGCCTGCCATATCTCTCAGTTGCGTTCCAGGTGATAGTTAAAATGTTGTTGACCAATTTCGACCCATTCAAGTGGTCATCTTCAGGTTTAGGTAGACGGCAGGGGATGTTTATTAAAATCCATCGGTATAAAATCTGACTTTCGGAGCAAAGGTGTTTCCTATTTGTGGTCTTGTGGCGTAGCAAATTCGTGAACAAGTTGCTGATTGGTGTGCACCAAATACTTATAAACTTAATTGTGTTGATTCCAAAAAGGTATTTGTAGAATGATGAATTTTTCTAAGAAGCACGAAAGCAGTACAGCATCCATCTTCCAGCACACGGCACTTCCAACCGAACATCGAATATCCTTTAATCACACAAGTGATATGCCGAAGGATAGATCTCGATATTATAATTCTGCTTAAGGGTCCATCCGTCCGTACGTCCATCCATCCGGCCATGTGTCTGTACGTTACGCTTTTCAGTATTAGTGTGGGGAAAATTTGACTTGCCAGAATTTCTGGTTTTTACTGGAAGGACGTTCAATAGTAGCTGTCTTCTTTTCGTTCGCTCTTGAAGAAATTTTCAGTCAGTTTAGAAGCAAAGACATGAAGTTCATTTTATACGCATCATACATACCGTACCGATTTTCATATCTTGTAATATTCACGTTGCTGAGGTCGCATAACGATCCAAATATGGAAAAATTCCCACCTAGCCAGAATACGGTGCAAAGCAAGCTGTTCTGAACTGCTTCATTCCGAAGCATTGTCGAAGTGAAAGCGCAATGTTTAAAGACATCACGTAAACTGATAAAAAATTGCTTCCGGTGACATGAATCTATTATTGAAAAAATGGGCGGGGCTTGTTGTATTTTGTGGATAAGCTATCGCACATAGAGTATAAAGCAGTAACGGGTTCCGCTATTAAATTGAAGTCATCAAATACACCAATAAAAATGAAAATGTTGAAAAATGTGAAAACTTGAATGATTTATCTTCAGACGATGAGAAACATAGGTTAGCGAAGGCGTGTAAACATAGAAGAAAAGCAGTGAGAAAAGTACCTCCGAAAAATGAGATTGCTATATTTGTGTTTATGCTTTATGTGTATATCATGATATACAAGGGCGAAAACTTTGCTTGTAGTACATTTGCGAGATCCACCGGTGATAATCATAGTGTCTAGACAGGTTGTGTTGGGTGATTTAGGATGAACGGGCTGCGAAGTGACAAACACGGGCTACGTTAAGCCCGCTGCGTACGAGTCGGAACACGGAAGTGCTTCACGCTCTTGGAACACATGTTTCTGTGCGTGTGATAACGGCCGAATCTATTAAGACACACGATTCCAAATATGTACAGTTGCGAATTGAAATTCAATAGAGGTTTCAAGAGATTCAAAACTAAGCAAGTGGCTCTCACTGTAGCGGAATAGCTGATGCGGCTCAGAGTTTGAGAAGCTTTATTGCATACTCCCGTATGCAACAAACTTGAAATTAAACGATTTCTAAGGATTGAGAGACAAGCGCTATTTAAGGGATTGGTTAGGTTGAGGAGCGGTATTTAGGTCGAACCATAGACCAAACCATACATTGACTGGACACTGGCTCCTACGGCAGATTTCGGTCCCGCAGTTGGGCCTGACTGCACGGTGCCGCAAACGCATTTTTATATGTTCCAATACATTTTCATACATTGTTGCAACAAATTCACAAAAAATATAAGGCATGAAGTGTAATTATGTAGAGCAACTGTTTATTACATCCTGTGATATTTGCAGTAAACTTATTTCGCAAGAGTTGGTGAAATAAACAGTCTCATTCTGTAGAACAGAAGCGTCCCAAATTCGTGGTATGCTCGACTTGTAATGAATTGCCAAGTAAACAGTTGATAAAAATGTTGCTGAAAGTTAATTGGTATACGGGCTAAGCGAGAAAATCAGAACAGACTGCAGAGCTGAAGGGTGAGTTTCAGCAGCTTGCAGCCATAAAGTGATGGAGCCCGGCCAGCAGTGAAGCGATAAAGCATGGCCGCTAGAAAGTGATCTAGCTTTGAAAGCAGTGAAGTGATATAGCATTGGCCGTAGGCAAGTGATATAGCATTGGCGGCCATGAAGTGATCTGAATGATGAAGCACTGGCCGCCATGAAGTGATGTATAGCATTGACAGCAGTGATGGGATTCAGCATTGACAGCAGTGATGTGATTCAGCATTGGCAACCGTGAGGTAATGTAGCTTTGACAGCTGTTAAGTGATATATCATTGGCCACCCTGAAGTGATGTAATGTTGGCCACTGTGAAGTGATTTAACTCCGGCAACCATGATGTGTTTCACCTTAGGCAACAAAAAAGTGATGCACTGGAGCTTAAGATTCAATTTAACGTTTACTGTGAGAGTTTCAAAGTTTCGTCTCTTCAGGTGCATCAATTTTAGCTATTTTTGACACATCTTGGTGCATCATCGGCTTTGTCACAAAACCGAAACATATACCGTAAGTGCATCAATTCGTGCAAAGTGCATTATAAGACCCTATATATACATCATCACGATACACTCTATTTTTATGATGCACTGGCGTGTTTCGGTGTTAGGAGATGAATGCGTGTAATTTTGGTGCATCTAAGTACATCAAAATTTCTCTCAGTGCACAGATCTACTCTGGCTTTCATTTTTACGTTTCACGAACACTTTTTGTATCGATTGACACCACCGATATGCATACATATGTTATTTCCTACCGCAGCTGACGGAGAGAGGAGCGGCGGCAGTTGCTGATTGGGTGAAAGCTCGTCGTCCATTGCACCTGATGCGGGACCACCCCGACCACACGGCGCCTGTGATGGGTGGCATGTACGGGGTGTATCAGCCGCCTTCAATGCTCCCCTATTTCCAAGGTATTCGCCGCAAGCTGCTCGTCCGCCACTCGGGCAACGATCAAGAAAATTTGGCGGTAAGATTGTACGGGGTTCATTATTTCATGAATGCTGTACATTATAAAACTACAACACTAAGTTGGTGAAACGGAAGATAAACAAGAGATCCACCTTGTGAACTTTCACGTAATCTAAATACATACGATAAGAAGACAACTCATTTTGAAAGATCCTTTGATCCCTTTAGATTATTACTCAACTAAATCGGATTGCACCTGCACTAACATTAGTGTTGCAACGCTTGAGCACAAAATGTTGGGCTGTTAAGTCAACTTAGACAGTGATATCAGTTCTGTTGGTTCCCTCACAGCGCGTGTTTCCCCGGACTGAGCTAATTAAACTCGCTACGCAACACAGCAGCCATCGGTGCACGATGCTGGGCAAGAGTTTACCATTTCCGACGCAGCGGGTAGATGGCATCATCGTCGGTAACAGTCGGTGAGAAATCTTACTAATCTACTGGAGGATTTAGAGTATATTCTCTCGTTCTCCGCATGTAGTACCAAGCAACAACGTTTTGTTGCATCCTTGTAAGTACAACTGCGCGTCTACCAACAGGCTAGCCAACTCTAGTAAGTGTCACCAGTAGATGCTCAGGTATGTCTTCATTTTAGCCGCGAGTAGGAACTCGAAAACGGTACTTGTTGGTATCACAATTTCAAGGTTACCGGTGCTGCACCGGTGACTGGTCGGGAGGTGTCACTGCTGCTTAACAAAGCTATTGGACTTTTTCTCAAAAGTTACAGATATTAAAGATGAAGAAAAGGGTGTAGACCTTGTGTATCTAGACTTCCAAAAGGCTTTTGATAAAGTCCCCCATCACCGGCTAATGAAAAA
>LQNS02278125.1:42980981-42991684 GCA_001587735.2 Parhyale hawaiensis | reverse complement strand
TCAGCGGCAATCGATCATGCTTGGGGGCATTCATGGCAGAGATTCTTCTCCCCCTCTGTTTTTATTTTTTATTTTCTCTTTCTCTTTCGTCTTCCGTTTTTTCTCCTCTCGTTTCCCCAATCCTCTATATCCTACAAACATAATGGCAATAGCTCAAAGAAGCCGGGGTGTTAGTCGCGGTGTCTCTTTGGGAATAGGCCTCTTGGTTCGTCTATTGCCGCCTATCTAATCTAATCTAATCACAACCCGAAGACCGGTAACGACGATTGCGAGACGGGTTTCGGTGACGCAACTAACCGGTCAGAAACATCCATGTCAAGTTAAGGGAACACAAAATTATACATGTGAACAATAAGTAAACTCTGCAGCTTGTGGTAAGTCAATCAGTTTATTTACTTTAGTTCATTTACTTCGAGTTGCGTGGGCTCCTTGTATGAATTTTCAACCAGCACAATATTTTCATTAGTCTTTAGCTTACACAGCTCGTCGACGAATATTTAAACTATATTAACCATATCCGTTACCAATTTTTTTCAGCCGCTTGAGCGTCAAGACGGTACAAATTTGTACCGACCACTTGAAATGTTTATAACTTTATCAATATCAGAGTTTTTTCTTCATAGTCTCAAAAGTCATTTATTCAACTATTTCTTCGCCTATTTAATTGGAAAAATATTGCCTCAGAGTAGTTTTGATGTCAACTAAATTCGAATGTAAGAAAATATCTCCGGAAGGTACAGGGTGAACACTCCGGCAGCACGTCTGCCGCAATTATCATACTTCCACAAGCTGAACATACAATCGCTTCTATTTTTCATTTCTAGCCTTGTTGCTGTCTTTTAGTGATAATTTTTGAATTTCTTCTTGTATAAAAAGAGAATCTACACGAAAATTTTTTCATCTAATTTTCTGATATATTTATATTTATCTATATTTTTGGCTGTAATGTGCGGGTATATAAGAATTTTAATGACAGTCATGATCAATTAAAAAAAGTCACGTAATTTTGGGCGCTGAATGTCACTGGGAGCAGAACTGTGAACAAAAAACGGTAGGGCGGTACAATTTTGTACCGTCTAGTAGCAGATAGGGTCAAGTTACTTGGCGAAATCTCTGCTGGCTCTAGGCTGTTCGTGAATTAACTTTGTCCGGGTTTAATTTTTACGGTTGCATTATTACCTTTATTTCATATTGCGAATAAAACATTTATACCATTTTTCATGTTTCAGATACAAAAAGGGAAACCGCAACCGCACGGAAATCATGAGAGAATGCCCAGTGGAGTGCAGGCCTGCCGAGCACCAGGACTGGACATACTGTTGAAGCTGAGCCACACTATCGAGCTTTGAATGAAGCTTCAGGACATCTTCGATTGAGCGCCAAAATGAAGCTTTCGAGGCTGGACCTGTTCGAAACTTTAGGCAGGTGCAGGGGCGTAGCTAAGGAGGGCAAGGGGGGACAGCTGTCCTCGGGCGCAGCATCTAGGGGCGCCAAACTGATGCCGGAAAATTATATGACTATAACCCCGAAACAAGTGCCTCGGTGGCAAGAAGTTCGGTATAATACTGTCATTTTGGAAAAAAAGAGACACACGAATAAATACCGTTCTATCCCTTGCAGCTTTCAAAGATCATGAACAAGTCGCTAAAAATGTTTTTTGTCACCAATTTGATGATTAAAACCTCTGTACTCTCTTTGCATTCTATAAGGAGGTTAATAGATCAATCAAGCCTCCTTGCACTCAGTTTAGAGCGACCCTTCCTAGTGATTGATTGTTGGCTTTTCGTCCGCACAGCTGCTTGCATTGGATGAGTTCAATTCTACTGATAAAACTTGAAGTCTGATAATAAGCAGATATATCCGTATGGAAATATCTTGCCACTATTGTATGCAGTAGTCTAGCATGTTCATTCTTCATCATGTGCGATTGAGTTCAATCTTGTGCTTAAATTTATATTTGCTTGGAATCTCGGATGGAATTAACGGGTTTAACCTTTTATGTTGGCACATTTTCAAGCCGTGATTAAGCTAATTACACAATAAATTTCATTCAATTGAATGCATGAGACAATTATTTTATACGAAATAGTTAAATGTACGAAGCGGGCTACGGCGCATGACCCACAAAAGATGCTAGACGTTCGGTTACTTCAAGCTTTGCGCATCTGTAATAGCGTGTTATCAGGGCAGTCAGATCACTCAAATGAATGAGTTCTCCCCTGCCACGTTTGGTGCGTTGAGCCTGGATACACGCTAGTCAAAAGAACGAATTTTACCATCTCCCCCCTCGTGTGCAGATAATTTTGAGCTATAATTCTCTCCAAGTTTGTATAGATGTCCGAAAGTTAACTAAAGGCCCTTACTGAGCAAATTGAACAGGCTTCAAACATTTTAATACATTTTTAAGCCGAGTTCACACGTCAGTCATCTCAATGCCTTCGCTCAAACTGGTGGACGCCGCACGTTCAGTTGGTGGAGGGAAGTGCAGCGAACGCGCGAGTCTGAACGACGAAGCACGGCCGTATTTTTCAGCCTGCTGCATCTGTCAATTTCGGCAAACATAACGCATAAATACTGCCGTTTTATCTCTTGCAGCGTTCACAGATCATAAAAAAGTTGCTAAAAATGTTTTTTGTCACCATTTTGATGATTAAAACTTCTATACTCCGCATAATACCAGAAAACCTGAAAATGTTGTGCGTGCAAGAAATACACGTGGTTTGTTTTGAAAGATTAGCCGATTTCGTGGGATGATTCCAGTTTCATCTTTTCATCAGGCTATAAATATTGTAGAAAAAGGCTGTTCCACTTGAAATCGTCCTATAGGAATATGAGATAGGAATGTGACTATCAACAGATGTATATTATAAAGAAAAATGCAACAAAACGATGTCAAAACTGAACGCGCGTCATCGTTTATAGACCGTAACAAAAAGTTGAAGGACAGATCGTGTTCGTTCACCAGATCGAACACGTTGAGATGAGTGACGTTTTAACTAGGCCATAGACTCATAGTGAACTCAAAGCTGTGTTTACGAGGGCCCAACCAATCATGCGATGACTAGTTGAGGAAACTTCGTTTTTGACCACTAGCCGTTCGTTCAGTTCGCTCACCGAGTGCCATTAGCTAAGTTTCGAACAATACTTCAAAGTTGGAGTGCATTACGACTCAAAGTTCTTCGCAACGGACACAAAAACGTATTCGGTTGCGGAGACAACGAAACTCGTTTTTTGACTAGTACGTGTATACCAGCCACTATTCAGTGGAACGTTGTCCAAGACATGCGTATTACAGCTAATCTACAAATATAAAATAGCTCCTAAAGACGTTGTAGGATTGTTGCTTAAACTTATTCCCTGCTCATTTTTTTAAAAACTCTGACTATAGTCTCAACTGCAGCTTGCACCTTGAATGCATTGTATGTTGCCTGCCAGGAATAGGAGGGGACGCCAAAACAGATTTTATCCCCGGGCGCTGGACACCCTAGCTACGCCCCTGGGCCCCTGGCTTCAACCCGCTGTAATAGTTTCAGACATTCACCCTTAATCGGTTACTCTTAAGACTTCCAGAAACTCAATCTTCCTTCGTAACATAAAGTTTTCAGCAAGCTCAATGTCATCACATTGCTTCTAACACTTGCATTACGATTCAAAGTAGCAAAGCCAAAGCTTCTGTCTCAAGTTTCGGACAAGTCAAGCCTGTTAAGCTTAATTTCGGCGCCCAATCGAGCGTGCTGTTTGTTTTCTGTTCGTCTGCGAACACAAGCAACATTAAAATTTTGGTGTGTTCTAGTCTTCTATCTTAATTGTTTGTAATTTGAATATCTTCGAACAAAAATGCTGGATAAACAGCGAACGGTTGCGTGACGTTAAATGCATGGCAACGTAAATAGGGCCCCGGAATCACCCGGTAGGCCCCCCTTGCTCCTTCAGGGGGCTCTCTGGCTCGCCCGGTTGATCCATTTCCCCCTTGAAGAGTTTCCCTGATTTACCTGGTTGCCGGACCCCTTGCATTTTGCAGAGTCCCTCTTACGTGGTGGAGCCAAAGGCGTAGGTAAGAGGAGACCCGCGGGCTCCCTTTGACTTCGGCAGGGGCCCATTTTAGAAAAAAACTTTTTAGAACTAATGCGCATCATGACAAGTATCAATCAAAATCGCCGAAAATTGTGACCCGCGAGTGGAGAGACCCATGTTTGAGAGCGTATATGACTCGTAACTTTTCCCCATGCGTGTACGCCATACATTATCATAGGACCCATTTGTACAAAAGAGTTTTCATAAGTGTCAAGCAGTAATGATTTTCAAGCCATGAGTGCCATCAAGTACCAAGTGTCTCACGGAGCCCCTTCAAGCGGTAAGAAGCCCCATCGGGTGAGTCAGGGGCCCCTTCAAGCGGTGAATGATCCCATCGAGTGTCTTAGGGGGCCTCTTCCAAGGGCAAGAAGGCCACATCAAGTGATTCAGGGGGCTCCTTCAAGCGGTAAGGAGGCCCCATCGGGTGATTCACGGGCCCTTCAAACGGCAAGGGGAACTCCATCGGGTTTCTCATGGGGCTCTTCAAACGGCAAGGGGGCTCATTGGGTGATACAGTGGCCCCTTCTAGTGGCAAGAGGGCCCCATGGGATGACTCAGGGGGCTCCACTGTTTAGGTTTAAAGTGAGTCTGTAAGGCAGTAATCTACTTGTTATAGTAGCATGTTGCAGGTTTTTGAGGAAAATATCAAATTCTGCACCAAGGAATAGAGTTTAGGTTCGGTAAGAGACAAAAATTATGGGATTTTTTAGCGGCTTCATTAGAGTTAGCCTCAAAGAAGGGACTCATTTTTTGGCGTACTGCGGACATGTGCGGAACAAATCCACAGTAGCACAGTAGGAGTCAAATTCCTCCTCCGACTCTATATTAGGACAAATAGAGCCAATTAAAGCACGATCCACTCTGTAAAGATGTCAAAACGAATATCTTGGTCAGTAGAAATAGTATCATAGCTTCAAGAATAGTAAATGTTTGACCCACGGCACAAACAGCATCCTTGTCGCCAGTGTAACGAAGCAACGCGAGTGGACATATGGCATAAAAGTATAGACAACAATGTGCTCACCGAGTGAACTTCAGCTAACAGGAATGTCACTGAGTGTTGTATAATTGATACATACACAACCCCATTAATAGCAACAGTAATAGTTTAGGTGAGTCATGAGTCGAATGCGGTTTAATCAGTTTGAGTCAACTGAGCAGTTCTACGGTCGTACGTGTCACGCCATATGTTCAAGTGTCGGGTTGCAGGTAATCCGTTCGATCTGTGCCCACCGTCTGTAATTATAAATTTTGGAGGTCAAACTCAAAGTACTCCAATGCACTGTGTGGCCGTTAGATTTATGTTGTAGAACTTTACATGATTAAAACTTGATCATATATTTTGTTTTAAAAATAAATTGAAGCATAAATTTATACCATAAATGCGTTGTCTTCTATTGGTAACGCACCTTAAAAGGCAGCAAGGAATTTCCACACCCAAAAGTAAGCACTGGCGGTTACAGAAGGGGGGTAGGTATTCGGGGCATTTGCCCCTCCCCCCTACCCGGGAAGTTATACTGAACGTTCTTTAAGTACTGGTGCGTGAAGCAAAGTGTTTAACTGCGTTTTGAAATGAGATATTTTATCATGACTGTTGGTGCTGAGCACATTTCTTTAACTATTTCCCTTTTTGCGCTATATTACTTTTGTTCGTGTCTCTGTAAAAAAAAAAACGCTCAAGGGTCGAGAGACATCACCTATTAACATTTGAGGTTGTAGCTACCTGCCGCTAGTAAATTGAAGATAGTTCCTGTTGATTGTTCATCAGCAAATACGATGGGTAATGTTTTTCGTCTGTATGTGTAGGTGTCTGTGTGTATGGTGCTTGGCACTACTTTTGAAAACAGTGAACAGTTGGAGAGCGTTTAGTGAAAGCATGTTGTCAGTCTAGTGATTTTTGATCATTAATTTTCCTTTAGATCAACATTCAGGAATTTGGTATTAGTAGATGTATTTTATCCGAAGATAATTAAGCAAATACTACGCGTGCTATAGTGCGCTCATAAGAAATAAATGGCGTTTCTTCACTGAAACTCGCTGAAGACGACACGCAGTGCTTCACTCCATGACTCCATTTTCCGTATATCATTTATTAGATGTCAGAGATCACCTTTATCATTCCCTCTCGCGCTTATGAATTTGTCGATCAGTTATGAGCCTCACCTGCTGCGCATAGCCACTGCAAACGACCCAGATCAATACCACCATTATATTTGATTATTGCTGAAAACAATTGAAAACCGTGGTTTACGGAATTATACGCAAGCCTCAAGGAAAAATATGTTGGCAACAAATGAATGTCAAGTAGTTAAATGTTTGCTTGTTGAACGTGTGTTGACGCGAAAGACGCAGTTTCGACAATGGGCACATGATTCGGCCATTTCAGAAAAATCTACGTCTGAAAAACTGGTACTATAATGTTAAAAAAAATGACATAGATTTGTTTCCCCAAGATATCTCAAACAATGACAAACATACCAAAATAAACTTAACATAAATTGCTCACTAATATATAGCCATCGAACGGTTACATATATTGTTGACCCTTATAAATAGGGGGCCGCAAAATTCTAAGTGACAAGAAAAAATCGTGGATCTATATTGGCTCCAGAAAGGGACTGCCAACCCCAAAAACTTTCGAAAGTGAAAGAAACCTGTTATTTCTTTATGCAGTACAGTTGGAGAAAATCTGTTATAAATCGTAAACCGCAGTCTTAGGAATAAAAGGAAGCACCTTCGTGGCTACAATAATTCTTAAGCTTACGAAAAAGAAGGGATAATTTAGCCTAGGAGTTGCTTCAGATGGTGACTGAACGTTTATATTATTCGACATCGGACGACGTCACATTCATGTAACAACGCAGTGCATATGTTTACTGAATAAAAGTAAAATGACTAGAGCGGCAATAAAATCATCTATTAGGCATTCAAAGAAGCTGGTTTCGACATATGCGTCATTATTTATAAAAAACTGTAACAACATAATAAAATCACACCGTGAGATACTCTGAATAAATAGCTTGGAAGCAAATACAAAGTATTGAATACATATATCATGGCATGGCAGATGGATTTTACTGTATGTTCATCTCTGTTCAGAGATCAATGTACCTTACTATCGTCTACATTGGGATTCGTTCAAATTTTCTTCCAACCAATTTAGTTAGTGTCGCATGCCGTGGTTTTAGTATTGATATTATAATAATGACATATATGTCGAGACCAGCTGGTCTAAACGTTTGATAGACGGATTTTATGGCCGCACTAGTCGAATTGTTTATATCACTCATTGTTAAAAATAGAGGTTTCCGATCAATAAAATTCCATCATCAGTGATCTCTGAAAAGTTCAAGGGTTAAATTTTGATTTAAAAATTTAAGAATAAAGGAATTCAAATCTATCACATACATTATAATACATGTAGCTACTCTCATCATGCAAAGCTCTGATTAAAATAAATTTTGTCATAATAGCGTCGGTAAAATGGGAGTGTGAAATTTTTCAAATATATATATAGATGTTTTTTTAATACTTAGACTCTTATTCATTAACAAATATATATTTGCTATAAATGATAGAAGCTAGCCCCACGAGGCTACACCACTAACAGGCTTCTACATTCTGCTGCTAAATCTAAAACAAATATGACTCGAAGCAAGTTTATTTATTTTTTTTTACTCTGGTGGTGATAAAACTAGAGGTGTTGCTAATGGCTGGATGAAGATCTTATCCAAACAATGTTAACTATTCAACAAGAGATAATTGCAGAAATTCACTAGTACATTCCTCAGCTTATTCCCTGAATAAATTTCAGGAATCATTTTGAAATATGCTCATTTCATTTTCGAAAAAACTTCTGATATCTTGGAGCGCCCTGCAGAACTGTAGTTATGGAACATGTGTGTCCGTTGTGAGCGTTCTTACCGGGGAAGAATGAACTGCACTGCGGTTATTCGTGATCGTACGGTGCGCCCAACACAGGGGAACTTTGTTTCAAACTTGAAAAAAATTAGCAAACCCAACAAAATCTTCTATTCCCAAACACTGTGTCAATAGAGATCACATTTTTAATTGCAGTAACTTTGCTATTTTTGACGCAACCATATCTGCCGTTAACTCCCTCTTTTTTTATTTCTCGTACATTTTTAAAGTTTAGCAGAACTGATTGAGTGAACGTCCACTGCGAAGCTCTCATTATTTACCCTCGCCAAGGAGGTTATGTTTTCGTCCAGTTGGTCTCACTGTTTGTCTGTCACTAAGATAGCTCAAAAAGTTATCGAAGAATTTCAACGAAATTTACAGGGATTGTTAGGTATGTTAGCAGGAACAGATAATTACCTTTTGGTGAAGATCTGCTCAGCCGTTTGTTTGTATGTTTGTTTGTCTGCCTCATTTTTCCTAATGCGGTGACTCGAAAAGTTATGGACGGATTTTCATCAAATTTGCATGAGTTGTTAGGTAGGTGTGTTTCGAAGCCTAAATAAACAAATTTTCAGGCTGATCTTTTTGTTTGTTTGTCTCTGTGTTTGAGTTTATGCTTGTTATCAAAATAACTCAAAAAGCTATGAACAGATCTTCATGGAATTTACAGGAATTGTTAGGCGTAGGTACCCGCTCTCACAATGCTCTAGCTAATTTATTTATTGTCCAAATGATTGCACTAGTTAGATTTGAATTTTTTCATTCATCAACAGTTTTAATGATCCTAACTCAAAATATTTTCAGAAAATGCCTGTTATGATTTTTTTTACGAAATGTCTGTGCAGAAAAAGTGACTGTGGCCCTCCTAGTGGTTTTTCTCATACTGAGAATTAAATTTCTCACTGGATTAAACTCTTTCAAGAATCGTTCATCGATATGAAAAGAAGTGAAATTACAAGGTTTTCTTTAAAGATTATAGATAATTTCCCCTTAGCTGCCAGTGGCGGCGCCAAGAACTTTGCATTAGAGGGAGGGATGAAAGGGAGCTGTCGTAAAATTTAGAGGGCTTCACAAACTATACAAACGAGTATGATGGCTTAAGCCTCGTCCAGATGGTCAATCTTTTCGTCGAAGTTTTTGTTTTCTGAACGATTTTGATTGACCAACACACGGGGCGAGAATTCGAATCTTGTAATTGACGGACATCGAAAATGTTGGAAAACTTTTAACGCAAACTGGCGAGAGCTTGTCAAGCACAAAGTTTGAAAATTATATTTCGCTGTGTGATTATTTGTTTGTGGCTTCATTATAGCATTTAGTAACAAAAGCGTCAGTTTTTATTTAAATTAACCATCGTAGCGAATTTTGTTTATGCTTGATTCCAACTTCTGGACAGTGGGAAGCATTTAGAACTATACGTTACCAATAAGTACTCGTAATAACTGTAGCATATTCGTCTAGTTACGTCTGTTTCTTCTGTTTTTCATTATTAAAAGCCACAGTGAAGCACGATTTACGTTTTAAAGGAAGAAACGAATGTACACACTGTCAATTGCAATAAAGTCAAGAAATTAATAAATAAAAAGTTTAGAAATTATTGTTCTATCGTCTGCATCTCCGCATGCGAGGGGATGTCATTTAGTGAATTTGTTAAGATCAAAGTCACCAGTGTGAGGTTGCAGTGACTAAGATTGACTAATGAGTGGGGTGTGCAAATTACTGTAATTCTCGCGGCTCCCGTGCATAGGCTAAGTAGGGGTTGAAAGAAATGCCAACTTAACTGGTATGTTTTTATTGATGAAAGGTGAGCTTCGTGGAGGCTTCGTGTCCGTCAGTTGATGGAGACCCAGGGCGTGCACGTGGTGTTCTGGGTACACACGTGCGCTGGTCCGCTTGGTTGTTCTGGGTACACACGTGCGTGGTACCTCGGAAAGCAATTACTGCATTTTCTATTTACCTTACTTTAGGTGAACAAGCAGTAATGTTAATATTAGTAGAAAAAATTATATCTTATTTTGCTTCTCGCGCGAGGGTGATTGTTAGGTAGCTCTATTGCGGAGCCAGTCCAGTTAACTCGTTTGGTATGTGATGGCACTGAGCCATGTAGATTAGGTTGTGAATATATAACTGAAATATTTCTAATAAATTAATGTACATACAATTTTTAATGTAAGCTGTAATATAATGATCCAAGAACACCTCCCGCCTGTGGAGAAATAGATGTTAAATAAAAAAAATAAATAAATAAATGGTTCGCGGGGTTGCACGCGGCAGCAGCAGAAGCAACTTGACAGCGGGCCTGCCTATGTCGCACGTGGAGAGCTGCAGAGCTGAGTGGCTTGAATCAGGCAAGGGCCAGGAGCTCTGAAGATGCCTGGTTCAGCTGATGAGCTAACGGCTGGAAGAGGTTCATAACCGTGAGAACTTCTATACTGACGTTGGGTTGCTAAGTGTGTTATCTTAATATAATATTAACTTTTGTGTCCACATGCAATGTACAGTATATCACTATTGACGACGGTACGAGGCATAATTAATCGTGAGCTAGAATAGATTATCTCGGAAGCATCCTTCCATTTTCAAAAATCTAATAAAACCTTCTAAGGACATATACCTAACAACAAGATTTTTTTTTTATTTAAGAAGACCTAAAACGTGATGGTGTTAGTAGTGTGGGACCTAGAGGGCGATTGACCACGGTGCGCTAT